>CABFVX010009279.1:6808-19201 GCA_902151425.1 Timema shepardi
TGTAAGTTTTTATTTGCAAAAAAAAAAAGTGTTGTTGTTGAAAAATATAAAGATAAATTGAAATCCGTTTGTTTTCGTAACTAATCAAAGGAAAGAGTTGAGAAGCGTGTGGCACAAGCTAACCTGCACAGGCAGTATTTTATCTGTACGGTCAAGAACAACGTGGGCGAACAGTAGATACAAACCATTTATTATTATTATTATTATTATTAGCACCGCCTCTTACTACCCGTTCGGGTTATACGCACTTACGCTAATGTGTAATGGTAGGGTGATTGTGAGATGAAATGAAGGACCTACAGTTTAACGTGGGATCCGAACCACGGTGGGAGGCCTGACATTCCACACATTCACAAGATGTCTTGTCAGAGGAAGGGTCTGGTTAAAAACAAACGTATATTTTATGTTGACGTACGTGGTGACATTTTGTCCTGAGTGAAAATAAACATCGTTCACCGGAAACGGTTGGATCAGGTTTTGGAACGTCGGCGATGACCTTCTGGAAAGCACCTGAAAGTAAAACAGCAAAAAGGATAACACAAAACAAAATGGTTGAATTAGTCACAAAATTAATAATTATTTCAATTAAAGTGGGCGTATTACAGTTGGCCCACGAGTTGCTTCTTGCTGATTGTAAGCAAGACGTACTGATGTACTGACTCAGTCTCGGCTGTTGGGACGTTACATTTAGGATGGTTGTAAATGTTTTATAATGGTTAGCAAAACAACAGCAAGTGATGGATAGTTAGACACAACAACATTCTAAGTAAATCTAACCTACTCCAACCTAACCTAACCTAACCTAAACAAATCTAGCCGAATATAAGGCAAACAGATTGGTAGATATAGATTTATAGCCTTTTGACGGTGACCTGGCGAGCTAGAGGTAAGGTGTCAAACTTCTGTGTTGGGGGTCCAGGGTTCAATCCTTGGTCCCGGCACAGATTTTCCTGATTGCCAAACCCTTCCTTCACCTCTGAAAAGACGTGTATTAATCACAGCTTGTGGACGTGTGGAATCCCAGGCCTCCACCGTGGTTCGGATCCCACGTTAAACTGTAGGTCCTCCATTTCATCTCACAATCACCCTACCATTGCACATTAGCGTAAGTGCGTACAACCCGAACGGGTAGTAAGACGCGGTGCTAATAATAATAATAATAATAATGGGAAACTACACCAAAGAAATAAGTACAAAACTCTAGATTGAAAAGTGTTGACTCTTTCAGAGCTTTTCACTTATGATAAATAGAAAGTATAAGAGAGGTATATTGAGAGAAAATGTACCAGCATTTTATTGGTCTGAGAGTCTTGTAATACTAGATTGATGTTCACTCACCTGAGCTAGTAAACCCCCCAATTCATCCTCTGCGGTTTGAAGTTCTTCCGATAGGTTCGCTGCAATATAAAGTACAAGGATAAAGATGATGCTTACTTGTTTACAACTAGGACCGATTAACCGGGAATAAGATACAGGTTCAACCGGGAATTATATACACGATTAACAGGGTATTAGATAAACAGCTAAAATTGAAACAGAAAATGTATCCAAATGCTTATTTTGTATGTTTTCTTCACGTCTTGACAACAGTAATAGCGATAGCATGTGGGTAGGTAGGTGGGGAGATATGGTGATTGATAGATATGGTGATAGGTAGGTCAATATGGTGATATGTAGGTAGGTAGGAAGGTAATTATGCAAGCAGTATATTGCGCATGTAGATTGTTAAGTATGATCTAATACAAGATATATTAATTGAATACTTCGTAATTCTTGAAATATTATCGGATGCAGTACACATCCAAAACATTCTAATTTTACGAAGATTTTTCAAATAATTCGGCATAAAACATTCTATTACGTCAGATTTACATAATCTATAACATCTTCAGAGCCTAAGATGATTCTCCTAAGGCCATCTTTGCTATCTCTCGGGAGTTCTAGTTTATCTTGGTTCATGATATAATATTAAATTAGAAACTTAAGGATGAAGGTACATTCCTTATACCCTGAAATAATGCAAGCTTACCTTGACGGGTTCCACTATGGTGCAGCTTATAAGCTAAGGCTATGGTGTAATTAGTCAAGGTAACACTGTTTTGTTACCTTTCAAACTAAATTAAGAACCAAAATGGGCAGTAAGACGCGGTGCTAAAAACAATATATTTGTTTATTTTTCTAAACTTCTAGGGTGACCTGGTGGTCTAGGCTAGGTGCAAGGTGTCGGACTTCTGTGCTGGGTCTCCGGGGTTCATTCCTCGGTCCCGACACACATTTATCTGATAACCAAACCCTTCCTTAACCTCTGACAAGACGTGTATTAATCACAACTTGTGAATGTGTGTAATGCCCGGCCTTCACCGTGGTTCGGATCCCACGTTAAACTGTAGGTCCTCCATTTAATCTCACAATCACCCTACCATTACACATTAGTTTAAGTGCGTGTAACCCGAACGGGTAGTAAGACGTGGTACTAGTAATAATAATCTAAATTACGAACAAACAAAGAATTTGTTCTTTTTCTAATCAAACACAAGATTTTTTTTAAAAATTTGTATGTGGCTATCTTACTTAAAGCGTTACAGACTATAATATTTGATACTTTCGCACAACACTCACTTGGAGATTTTAATGCTTCCATAAAACTACCAAAATCTTTCGCACAGATCGACACAAAAACACTGGCGAGAACCACGAATAAACCGACATCTCCCATCATACGTTCAAGTGCTCGTGTTTGCGACAGCTGACTACATCACAACACAGGCGACAGTCCGAAGAAGAAAGAAAATAGCGCGCAACGCCCGATGTGCTTGGACATGTTTAGATGGTCCAGAGGAGGCCCGACCCATCACTGAACATCCAGTTAACAGACCGCTCTTGTTATGTTGCTACCTGCTACACTCCGCTCAGAATAAAATAGTCGCCCCCCCCCCNCCCTACCCTGTCGGTCGACACGCTCGCAATATATACAGGATGATTCAGCTGACCTTGAGGTGGACAGTGGTCAGAGGTCCCCGGCTTCGATTCTGACCTGATACCGGAGGAGTTTTCTCTAAAGGGGAATTATTCCCGTGGTCAATAGGTTTTGGTTAAGTTAGGTTAAGATCTACACTGGCTCCACTCCGTCGTATTCACTACCATAACCCTCCTAACCTCATCGGGACACTGGAAAGAGCCTCCATGGAAAGGATGTACTATTAGTACATTCGGACAACGGTACATTAGTACTGGACGATCTTTCCGCAAACTGGGCTACACTTGATGTTGCCCAGACACACCATTATTATTATTATTATTATTATTATTATTATTATTATTATTATTATTATTTACCGGAGGTTTCTAAGCGCTTTACCAAAAATTAAAACGCGGCATCTGTAGACAAGAATAAAGAGAAAACCCTAATATATTAGGTCGAGTCTTGCTTTACTAAATGTAAGTTGAAGATTAGACGCAATAACGCCTGGAGAACGCAGCTGTAAATACTTACGTGTACAACAAGTTGCATATAATTAGGCGGGTGCACCAAAGTAATGCTATCAAAAGTGCACAGTCCATCGGTTGCATTTGACGAGCGCTCCCCCCCTTTTTCGGTCACGTCTTCCCGCCTAATTATATGCAACCTGTTGTACACGTACGTACTTAGAGCTGCGTTCTCCAGGCGTTGTTGCGTTTAACTTGAACTTATATTAAGTAACACAAATAATACTTTCTCAGACTTTTTTTTTAACTGGGATTTTTTTTTGTTTCTTTCTGCAGCAAAGATGCCGTGGTTTAAGTTTAGAAACACCCTGCTGTGTGTGTGTGTGTGTGTGTGTGTATATATATATATATATAATCGCGGACCTCTACCAGCTTAGGTTAAACGTATATATAATAGTTACACTTTGTTACAGATTATGAAGGTCAAATTTAAATTAATGTTTCCGCATTTGCGTGGGGGAAAGAATGGAAAAACAATGAGGAAATTACCAACTTCGGTGGCCACGTCGTCTAACGCACTACTTTCATTTTAGACTAGACTGCCGAAGATGGGGAGATTGAAGTTCATATCTCGATCGGGTGTACTTAGGGTGGTTTTCCCTAAATGATTTTCCGATATCCTTCCACGCAAATGCGGGTGCACTTCCTCTAAATTAAACTTACTTAATCTCTAAACCATTAGTGTAATTAGTACAACTGTGGATTACCCGAACTGGTAGTAAGATGCGATTCTAAAATATAATAATAGAAAAAAACACTGTAAATACACTCAACCGGGATTCTAACAACGATCTCTCTTGTCATCTGAAGTTCAGTCTATTGGAATAGTGACGCCTTAGACCTTTAGACCACCGAAACTGGTATTTTCAAAGTTATTTTGGTTTGTTAAAACTTTGTATACAAATTATATTCTTTAATTTCCATGTGTGTTGGCTGTTCAGTTTTCATAGACGAATGATAGAGGCTCCGGAAGTTGGGTAGGAGCATAGAGAAATGTATCTCTTTCTCTTTGGTAGGGGGAGGGATCTAATTACTTCGCTGTGGGGAGGCGGAAATAAGTGGTGGGAGGGGGGGAGTTGAGTTCCTTCAAGACACCTGAAGGAATGGATTATAAGTATAGTTGGTTAATTTCTACATATACGTATGGTTATTACCCAACCTAACTTAACTTAACCTTTCGTGCCTTAACTAATTACATTCTTATTTAATTTTGTAATTTACTGTGCGAAGATCCCCTCCTTGAGGTGTCGTGGAGGAACTCGACTATTGCTATCAGACTAATTATCTCCGTAGAGGAACTCGACCATTGTTATCGGACTAATTATCCCCGTGGAGGAACTTGACCATTGGTATCAGACTAATTATCTCCATGGAGGAACTCGACCATTGCTATTGGACTAATTATCCCTGTGGAGGAACTCGACCATTGCTATTAGACTAATTATCCCCGTGGAGGAACTCGACCATTGCTATTAGACTAATTATCCCCGTGGAGGAACTCGACCATTGCTATTGGACTAATTATCTCCATGGAGGAACTCGACCATTGCTATTGGACTAATTATCCCCGTGGAGGAACTTGACCATTGCTATTGGACTAATTATCCCCGTGGAGGAACTCGACCATTGATATTGGACTAATTATCACCGTGGAGGAACTCGACCATTGTTATTGGACTAATTATCTCCATGGAGGAACTTGACCATTGCTATTGGACTAATTATCCATGTGGAGGAACTCGACCATTGCTATTGGACTAATTATTCCCGTGGAGGAACTTGACCATTGCTATCAGACTAATTATCTCCATGGAGGAACTCGACCATTGCTATTAGACTAATTATCCCCGTGGAGGAACTCGACCATTGCTATTGGACTAATTATCTCCATGGAGGAACTCGACCATTGCTATTGGACTAATTATCCCCGTGGAGGAACTCGACCATTGCTATCGGACTAATTATCTCCGTGGAGGAACTCGACCATTGCTATCGGACTAATTATCTCCGTGGAGGAACTCGACCATTGCTATCGGACTAATTATCTCCGTGGAGGAACTCGACCATTGCTATCGGACTAATTATCTCCGTGGAGGAACTCGACCATTGCTATCGGACTAATTATCTCCGTGGAGGAACTCGACCATTGCTATCGGACTAATTATCTCCGTGGAGGAACTCGACCATTGCTATCGGACTAATTATCTCCGTGGAGGAACTCGACCATTGCTATCGGACTAATTATCTCCGTGGAGGAACTCGACCATTGCTATCGGACTAATTATCTCCGTGGAGGAACTCGACCATTGCTATCGGACTAATTATCTCCGTGGAGGAACTCGACCATTGCTATCGGACTAATTATCTCCGTGGAGGAACTCGACCATTGCTATCGGACTAATTATCTCCGTGGAGGAACTCGACCATTGCTATCGGACTAATTATCTCCGTGGAGGAACTCGACCATTGCTATCGGACTAATTATCTCCGTGGAGGAACTCGACCATTGCTATCGGACTAATTATCTCCGTGGAGGAACTCGACCATTGCTATCGGACTAATTATCTCCGTGGAGGAACTCGACCATTGCTATCGGACTAATTATCTCCGTGGAGGAACTCGACCATTGCTATCGGACTAATTATCTCCGTGGAGGAACTCGACCATTGCTATCGGACTAATTATCTCCGTGGAGGAACTCGACCATTGCTATCGGACTAATTATCTCCGTGGAGGAACTCGACCATTGCTATTGGACTAGTTATCTCCGTGGAGGAACTCTACCATTGCTATCGGACTAGTTATATCCGTGGAGGAACTCTACCATTGCTATCGGACTAATTATCTTCGTGGAGGATCTTGACAACCCTGTCAGACCTTGTCATTTTTTAAAAGTTTTTGGTTTACTATTGACGCTATTTAAAGAGGGTCGTATTTATCAATTCTTTTTTTCCTTTCTATTAAACACGATGTATCGTAAACATATGGTAGGGAAGTGTCTCGGTGACCGCACGGTTTAAGACGTCACTCTCACAACAGACTGGACTGCCGATGACGGAGAGATCAGTGTTCGAATACAGATCGAGTCTAATTATTGATTTTTTTTTTCCTAATTAGTTCTTCACTCGAGTCTAATTAGTGTTTTTTTTCTAAGTAGTTCTTCACTTTCTCTTTCACCACGCAAATGGGGGTACACATCTATCAATTCAACCGTTTTCTATCTCTTAACACATTATAGTAATTAGCACCGCGTCTTACTACCAGTTCGGGTTATACGCTTTAAGTACTAATCACTCTAATGGATTAGGAATTGGGAAGGTTGAATTAGAGGAAGTGAACCCGCATTTGCGTGGAGGGAGAGTGGAAAACCATTTAGGAAAAAACACCCCTAGTTCAGCCGACCGAGATTCGAACCTCGATCTCCCCGTCCTCAGCAGTCGAGCAGCTCAACACGACTAACGCGTTAGCCAACTACTCCACCGAGGCGGGTTAACACATTATAGTAATTAGTAAATAGGCGTATAGCATGAGCGGGTAGTAAGACGAGGTGCTAAAATAAAAAGATGGCAGCAATAGCAGTCATCATTGGGGGAAAATGTAACTATACCCCCAGTTTTCATAGGAAGGAATTTATCTGGCAGTTATAAACAAACTATCAGATCAAATTAACGTAGTCACACATCTAGTCATGTGATCTGAATTTGTCACTTTTGATAGATGTCATTTTAAAAGAAAACTTCTTGACGTGAGCCCTCAATAGAGATATACCGACCGGATATTGCCAACATTTACGGATAGAGGGTTTCATGCTGTCAGCACAACGAACCATCCAGCCGTTACGCTCAGTTTTCTAGACCTGAGCCACTACTTATTTATTCAAGTATCTCCTCATTTGTCCTCACGAGGATGAGTTTGAACCTGTTACAGACACATTGCTGCACAGAGAGATTCTAGAAGCACCGGGGATCGAACTTGTGACCTCTGGGTCTGTATTCAGGAAATCTCGACCACTACACCACAGAGGCGGTCGGATACAAACCATACCAATAACATATTCTCATTTGTTTGAGGTATCTAACGTGACGAGATGTGATGTAACGAGAATTTCTATGAGCGAGCGTCAAAGAACCTACCAATTTGGCCGGAAAAGGTATTTCCACATATCTTCCAGGGTTCTTTTACAAAACACAATTGATATGGAGGGGGGGTCGGCGGTGGCTTTACTTCCACTCCGAAGGAAGTTGTGCTACGGATTTTTATCGTAAAAAAACAACCTAAAAATGCACGTCGACCCTGGCTGGGGTTTGAACCCACGAACATCGTAATTTTAAGTGAGCACTTTACCTCAAGACCGCCGAGGTAGATATCTATTATCAAATAATATTAACGAAGTAAAATGTTTTCTATGTTGACAAAAAAAAATGGTACTATTTAAAAGAACCCGCCTCGGTGGTGTAGTTGTATAACGCGTTAGTCGTGTTGAGCTGCTCGACTGCTGAGGACGGGGAGATCGAGGTTCGAATCTCGGTCGGGTGAACTGGGGGTGGTTTTTCCTAAATGGTTTTCCACTCTCCCTCCACACAAATGCGGGTTCACTTCCTCTAATTAAACCTCCCCATTTCCTAATCCATTAGAGTAATTAGTACTTAAAGCGTATAACCCGAACGGGTAGTAAGACGCGGTGCTAAATATTATTATTTAAAAGACCCTTCCAATGAAAGTTTTACCAAATAGGGGAGTTATACTGTTTCCTGATCAAAGTATGGTCCTCGTGTTAGCTTGGAGCAAACCCAGGTGGTTATATTATGATACGTCTATGGACACAATCGCCCGGAAGCTGCCACGTCACACTATTCGCGCTGAAGTACCCCCATTGTCCGCAAATACAGAGTAAAGTCACTCCACGCAACAATACCTCTTTCCTAAAACGTCATGAAGGGTAAACTGGAGATATTCACGGCCATCAAGTTTCCATTGTTTATTATTATTATTTTAATAATGTACAATTCCGACAGAGCGTGCGGACATTGTTCTGTTTGTTTTTGCAGTAGGTGTCGACCAAGGGCGTCACTTTGTTTAAAACAATGTTACAGTGTCATAACTTGTTCTAAACCTAACAGATTTAAATAGGATTCATTACCGCTCAAAATAAGGTATATATCAAGGATTGGGTATGGGGTCAATGATGACCTGGTGGTCTAGGGGGTAAGTTGTCGTACTTCAAGGCTGGGGGTCCGGAGTTCAATCCCCGGTCCCGGCACAGATTTATCTGATTACCAAACCCTTCCTTCACCTCTGACAAGACATCTTGTGAATGTGGGGAATGCCAGGCCTCCACCGTGGTTCGGATTCCACGTTAAACTGTAGGTCCTNTTGTGAATGTGGGGAATGCCAGGCCACCACCGTGGTTCGGATCTCACGTTAAACTGTTGGTCCTCCATTTCATCTCACAATCACCCTAACATTACACATTAGCGTAAGTGCGTATAACCCGAACGGGTAGTAAGACGTGGTGCTAGTAATAATTAAAATGTTTGTGTACTCTGGAAAAAGTGCACCCACATTGAGTAAAGGATTACAGAGGATTTTAATGTAATTTGATGCATTGTGTTTATTTTCACATTTTAAAAATAGGTCTACATATCTATAAACAAGTATATAGCTATATCAAATATTCCACTTTTAAGATCCCATCTCACTCCCAATTAACTATGATATCTATGATAATAAAAGGAAGTGTTTGTTTGTTTGTTTGTGTGCGATACCCAGCCAAATCTACGTCACGCAGAGATCTGACATTTTCAACATAGGTGGACGGAAGGATGTCCGAATGCACCTCGAAGCAGGATTTTAAAACTTTTAATTAGCTTTTTAATTAAGCTATTTTTAACAAATTTTTGAAGAAAATATTTTTTATCTGGCTTAGAATTACGTTTCAGAGATACGGGCGCCACGAACGAGGGGGGGTGTAAGGGGGCTTATATAATTCTTATTCAACAGGGGGTCACGGGCAACGCCGTGCGGGATTGCTAGTTTGCTATAAATTTAAGTTCCAGCCGGAATACGTACGTAAGTGTAGTATCCCGTATCCTTCCACTTTAGAACAGCTATATTATTGTTCAGTTAAACTGTTTATCAATTATTTAAATTATCTCTGCCTCTAGGAATGAGGCAGTATTGTGATCGTCAAAAAAATATCTAACTCGAAATTTTGATGAATGTTGAAGTTTCATGATCCTCTGAAACTAAAAAACTAGTTTTCGTGATAATGTCTGTCTGTCTGTCGGCCTAGAGCATAAACCATTTTACCGATCGGGCTAAAACTTGGTTTCCAGGATTTTCATTAAGTTCCCTGGAGGTTTTTTTTAAAAATTAGATATTCAACCCTTAAATTAAGGTTAGTTTACTAAAGGGCAAAAATAGAAAAAAAACCTATCTCAAAATCCACTTTAACAATTATATAAAATTTGGTATCTAGATACTGTTTAATATTATAAACAAAATGAGTGTTGTCGTTTTTCCATAAAAATTAATTTGAGGGTAGCTCACAATTCGCGGACATATTCAATTTTGATCATATCTCCGCAAATATTAGAGATAATAAATAACATATCATTG
Source organism: Timema shepardi (assembly GCA_902151425.1). Classification (NCBI taxonomy): domain Eukaryota; kingdom Metazoa; phylum Arthropoda; class Insecta; order Phasmatodea; family Timematidae; genus Timema; species Timema shepardi. The sequence continues at coordinate 16,913 of CABFVX010009279.1, forward strand.
TTAAGTTTTAGTACTATTAAATATAAAAATCTTTTATTTGAAATACACTTTTCTGAAACCAGTAGATATATTATTATATTTATAAAGGTGTGACATTTTTTTGGTGAACATAAATTTTCTTCTCTTTCTCAATATTTTGTAGCACTGCGTTTTATTTTAATTTATTCTTTTGTTGGAATGTTTCTGCAACAATGTGTGTTATTTTGTTTCACAAATATTACAAGTTTTTTTAGTGAATTTCTCCATTTAAAGACAAACGAGAGATTAAGTCTGTTCGTTAATCCACACCATCTGTTTAAATCGGATCACAGGAAACTTCACCAAGATGTGACGTCCGGTTATAGATGTTTCAACTGACAAAAGGTGGGTGTTAAGCTGTGAGCTTGTAATTTGAGCCGAGTAAATTGTACCAATATCCTTACATCCTCGCGGTAGGATACCAACTCCTTATCGTGAAGAACGCGTAACTCCTAGATAGTCCAAGATCTCCTTGAGGGTGTAACTCTGTAGAAGTTCGTTGACGAAGCTGATGAACGTTTTTGAGATAAAGGAGCTTAGCTCCGTCTTGTATTGGGAGACAATCTCTAAGCCGTTTTCGTTGATGAGAGAGTTGATCAGGTCACCAGCGGCCCCTCCCCCAAGAATGTTGGAGAAATTGGCCTGCGAGAGGAAAAAAAATAATCAAAAATGCATCGATGGGTTTCTTGAATATGCGTTTCGTTGGTTTGTTATTCTTTACCATATAGAGCATGTGTTCGGCTACTTTGTCTCAACAAGACGATATGATGATTCAGTTGATAAACTATGTGATGCCAGTAGAAGTCTTAAACCTAACTTAAGCCTAATCGACCAGACCAAGGTGACCCTAAGAACAAATTCTCCCTCGGGGAAAAATACCTGTGGTATATCAAGGAGTCAAACCGAGTACCTATAAATTAATAGCCAGGAGTACTGACAACTATACCAAGAGTCTTGAGCTCTACAGTATTTATTCTGCTTTATAAAACAGAATAACGGGGATAAACCCGCCGATAAACTAATGATAAATTTATCACCTTAAACCCTTCCAAAGAGAAGTCAATGTCCAAAGATGTGATGACTACCGGAGAGTTTTCCGTGCCGTCCTCGGAACTGATGACTACTTTACCTGTGGTGTGAAGCCCCGTCAGGTTCAACCTTAAACAAGTTGACAACATTGGTTTGTTAGCGTTTATAGTGAACTCCGAATGACTCTCTCGGTACCTCGCCTGATTTCACAGAGCGTCAACATGGAGATATTTGTATTATAGGCACGCATTCTCTCATAATTCAGCAGCCAATATATTTAATTATTAACCACTGGTCGATCAGTGAATACATATTATACAGTAAGTCCTCTACTTACGCGGTTAATCTTTCTAGAGGTTTCCACGCAAGTTAAAAACCCGCGTAAATCGAATTATATTTAAATACAGCGTATTGTTGACATATAAGTTATGTTACGTTTAAGAGGAAAATAAAAGTTAAAACAAGTTCTTGTTCAAGTGTAAAAACCGCGTAAGTCGAATTGTGCTTAAATACGATGCATTGTTGATACGTACGTTCTTTTAAAAGGATGATTTAAGTTAAAGAGGTTACTCGGATAAAATGAAACACCGCCCAATATTCTATAGATGACGTAACAACACACACCAACAGCTGTGCTTTAATTTACAAAGGGCGCTATATGTTATGTTTAGAGTGAGGCTTGATAAATGGCGTTGATTGTCGGAAGTTGAAGTATCATTACCGCGTAGCTCGAATCCGTGTAAAGCTTGATTCACACGTTCGTCGAAAATAGAAAACAAAATCTTCTTGAGTGGTGAGGCCATTCACTCGTTGTCTGTTGACCCGTGATGCATTTCAACGCAGACTTATAACAGCTGATTATCAACATATTTTATTTTCTAGGGGATAAACATATACTCTAGATCATTCTCCTTCAAATTATAACGCTGTGTCGGGGCTCAATCCAATACATCAATATAAGCTTTACATTGACATGTTATTTCAAATCTCCTCACAACGGACAACGGAGCTGTCTGCTCGCTTCTAGCTTTACAGCGCATGCGCACTGATTTGAGTTTTGATTGGTTCTCCCGTGCCGAAGATCTCAAGCAGAGCGGACAAAGTAGAGATGAGTTGAACTTCAGCGGAACAGCTCGAACCGATAAGGCGGAAATCATGTGATTGGCTTAGACCTCGTCACGTGACTACGTTTCTGTTCTGCGCTAGTTTTTCGGCGAATGTGTGAATCCACAGTAAGACAAG
>CABFVX010009280.1:0-19199 GCA_902151425.1 Timema shepardi
GGGGGGGTGTTAGTGACTGCCATTCCTTGACGACTAGTGTTCCTTTCAAATTGGAAATATGAGGCTTCTATTCTTGCTCTATCAATATGGCTTTCGCGAACTAGCTTTGGTGTGAGTCGCCTGGGGATGAGTTGATCCATACATCCAGGACAACATGTGCCAAAGGTGCAACATCCGGAGCGAGTGCTGGGTTTGGACCTGGGGAAAAGAGGTGTCGGGACAGTTTATGTGAATGCGGAATAATCTAACAGCTAATGAGGGGTAGGGGTTGATTGAGAGAGAGGGCTGTTTGGTAGAGCAGCTCAATAAATCTTAGGCGCTGAACAGGGTAGGAAGGAATGAGGAGCGACCAGCCCAAATGGTTCAAAGGAAACAAAACAAAAGTTATTTTGAGTCTAGCTATGAATTGTCTTAAGAGTCGGATTAGATCTTCTTCACTTGAATAATTATGTATTTATTTCTTTGCTTTATAAATAGGCCATCAACATACAAATCTGTTCCCCCAGTGAGGAGGGATTCCCCCTTTTCCCAGTGTACGCTCATAGCATTATTTATCTTAAATTATATGTACGACAGTGAATACCCTCGTATTATAAACAAATTATTATAAACACATCTTTATCCGAGGAGAAGAGGAATATATGTTATTAGTGTTCTCAGTCAACGTATTTGTCCACTGCTGGCATCTAGACAATAGTCTCGTACAAAACCAGGCGGCTCACTCAGGAGCAATACAATCATTAGATAGTACTAGTGGTCATGTGTAACAATCTTACATTCAGCGTTCATGTTTCAGCAGCATGTGTGACCATGGTTACATAGTACAACACTTCAAGGTCACTCCATAGCATGTCTCTTACACACAACTCTCGCATTACATCGTCTCTACGTGGGCACTGGAAACAAACTCACCAGAGGTACAGTCTGGCGCAGAGGGGTCCGGGTCCGGCGCCAGGTTCTTGGTGAGCTCCGCGTGGTCCTCTGGACACGTGATGTTATACAGGGACTGACCAAACAAGTCGTTCTGAAACAGACAAACTCACTTTTACAACTTGGGTTGCAATATAAGAGGGTAGTTGGAGATATCATTCTGAATATTTAACTCGGTAAAAATAGTTTTGGTGATATTCATGGTTTTGTTGGAATTTAAAAATTTAAGATTAATATACTAAGAAAGAAGACCTTAAATAAATAAATAATAATAATAATAATAATAATAATAATAACTTGATGTTTATGGTAAACAACTCCACATCAAGTAGCCAAGAAATGAGGTGATAATTTGATATTAGTAACAAATAACTTTATTAACGATAATTTAAGTCAAATAAAAAATATTATGAAAGTTACTGATAGATAACAATTAATGTAATAGTAACCCGCCTCGGTGGCATAGTTGGCTAACGTGCTTGTCGTGTTGAGCTCGAGGTTCAAATCTCGGTCGGGTGAACTGGGGGTGGTTTTTCCTAAATGGTTTTCCACTCGCCCTCCACGTAAATGCGGGTTCACTTCCTCTAATTAAACCTTCCCTAATTCCTAATCCATTAGCATAATTAGTACTTAAAGCGTATAACCCGAACTGGTAGTAAGACGCTGTGCTAAATATTATTATTATTATTATTATTATTATTATTATTATTATTATTATTATTAAAGTTTAAAGGAGCTTTTGATGATGTGGGAATTAGGAAGTCATAAACTACTGACTTTTTTTTACCTAAGCTACCAAGCCTATTTCTTACATCTAGAAATTGCAAGTTCCTTGTATCATTACTTTTGGTGTGGACTATTTTTTTACATTAGATTTCCTCAGACTTGAAGATTGTGTAAAAGGCCGAAACATGCCTTCTTTATATGACACATGATGACTTGATCATTTATATAATGATTGCTTTCTCTTCATGTTCTCTTAATGTTCGTTATGTTTTGTAAACTTTAATATTGTCATTTTATACGTAAACACGTACTGTTTTGGTCATCTTCAGTCACTTGTAACTGGTATAAGTTACACATAACTTCCTATATTACTAGCTCTACATACATTATAGAATATAATTCTTTTTTCATTCCTATAACATCTAATTTTAAGTGTAATTACACCTTTGTTAAATTATAGCTTTCTAAGATTTTTTTTTAAAGATATTACTATTACATTATATATATATATATGTTTAGCACTGTGTCTTACTACCAGTTCGGGTTATACACTTTAAGTACTAATTATGCTAATGGATTAGGAATTTGGGAAGGTTTAATTAGAGGAAGTGAACCCGCATTTGCGTGGAGGGAGAGTGGAAAACCATTTAGGAAAAACCCCTCTCAGTTCACCCAACCGAGATTCGAACCTTGATCTCCCCGTCCTCAGCGGTCGAGCTCAACACGACTAGCGCGTTAGCCAACTACGCCATCGAGGCGGGTTTTAAACTTAATAGTAAACTTTAAAACATTATTCTGAATTGTTATTCTACAGTAAAATTATCCGTTTTAGAGCCTAAAATAACAATAACATATTCTAGATAGAATGCAAAGTGGACTGTGTGTGTTGTCACATGTCCAAAAAAACAAAACTTTGGAACTTCTGAGACAAACCGTAACGACTGAAATATATAAAATGTATGTGTTTTTTCACTTCCACATAGATAGAATAAGAATAATCTATTTGATAAAAATATTATCTTTTGGTCATTTCGGTTGAAAAAATTGAGCATGTAAGGCAAAAGCTTGTTTTTTACCTTGACACTGGAAGGATTAATGCTTGTTATGTATTGTAAACTTTAATATATTTAATTTGACTTAAATTATTATTAATAAAGTTATTTGTTACTAATATTAAATTATCACCTCATTTCTTGACTACTTGATGTGGAGTTGTTTACACAAAACTTCAATTTATCATCATCATCATCATCATCATCATTATATTGTGTAAGGTTTTCTTTCCCCCAAAATTTTGAAAGTATAAACAGGTTTTCTTTCCCCCAAAATTTTGAAAGTATAAACATTTAAGATTAACACTCACCAAAATAAACAGTCAAATGAGATAAACTGTTAAAATGGCAGCCATATCTCAGGAAAAAATAAATAAATAAATAAGGCTCATCTATAATAAAAGTGATTTAGTTTAATTTCTACAGGTTATTTTCATCAATGGGTGACCTGGTGGTCTAGGGGTAAGGTGTCAGACTTCTGTGCTTGTGGCCGGGGTTCAATCCCCGGTCCCAGCAAAGATTTATCTGATTACCAAACCCTTCCTTCACCTCTGACAAGACATCTTGTTAATGTGGGGAATGCCAGGCCTCCACCGTGGTTCGGATCCCACGTTAAACTGTAGGTCCTCCATTTCATCTCACAATCACCTTACCATTACACATTAGCGTAAGTGTGTACAACCCGAACGGGTTGTAAGACGCGGTGATGATAATAATAATAATAATATAATAAGTATAGTGTTACGCTATTTGCTCCAATTAAAGTGATATTGAGTAGTATCTATACCGATGTTGGGTTTTATGATGACGACGACGCGAGCATGCCTTACTGTTCACTTGCTTGCGGTATGTAATAAGATTATTTCTGATTATTAATCGTATTAAGTAAACAAGACTTTTGATGTTACACACAATTTATTTGAATGATTGCACCTTCAATACAGAAGATATAAATAAAACAACAGTTTTTTGTTAAATTCACAGATTGCTTTTCTGTGATTGTTCTCTCCAATATATTTAACGTACTCTATAGCTTTAAGTTACTGGCACTGTGTTACTGCTATATTACTTTGTATTGCTGGCACTGATATGGCTTCATAAGCACAAGTAGCTTATATATGACCTACCTCTTGCCTCTTGGACCCCTTGTCACCAGTGTTAAAACTAACTAATGGAAAAACTCCTGGCAACAGGTGTCGTGAAGGCTAGCTTCCTATTGGGTAGAGGGAGCCAGCGAGTTACAAAATTTTGATAAATACCATGAAGTTGATATTTTAAAGGGAAAAAAAGGGGGGTTTCATGGTGCAATATATAGAAATTACCTCTGAAAAGCGCATGACTCTATGGATGAAGTATTGAAAGGATATTTTATGTACAGCTTATCTAAGAAAAATAAATCAACCGTAACGCCCTCTTTGGGGACCGTCCCTTAGCCTAATGGCCTAAGTCCAACCAGTCACCACAGAGAGCGAGGTTTTAAATTACAAAAAAGGGTAATCACAGAGGGGCCCATGTCATCCTGCTTCAGCAAGTTCAAGAACACTCTTGTCTTACCAGAAGAAGCTATGGCTAAGTCTAATGGACCTAACCATGAGGTAGTCTGGGTTCAGACAAGAACTAACAAAGGTTTACAAATACAGCCCGAGGGCTCGTTTATTTTGATAATACTCAGCATTGACTAACTTGTACAATAATGTTTATCACTTTGATAGATATCAATGATAAGGTATGAAAGATAAAGTAATTCTCTTTATAAATAAAGATACAAAACAGGATATTATTATCTGACATAAACAAGGAAATTGTCCCTAATAAAAACTATAAAGATATACAAATAATATATCTTTCCATAAGAATATAAAGTTCTCAAAACCGTAAGTTAATATTTCTCATGAAACTAACATTTAATAGGTCTCAAACATAGTAGTCATAACATATAACATTGGAATCATCTGACTGTAAACAATATAAATAATCTAAACGTTAACATTTCCCATGAACTAGTAAACAAACTTCTATGACATCAAGTCATCTAGACTGACAATATAAATATCCTAAAACTTAATATATCCCATGAGCTAGTAAACAAACCTAAACGAAATAGAGTCATCAGACTGTAAACAATATAAATAACCTAACACTTAATAACTACAGATAAATTAACTTGTTATGACCATGATTCTAACCCTGACCTGAATACAGAAAGATAAAGGTCAAAATCTAATCCTCCTCATTTACAATAAATTCCTTAAAATCCACCAGGATTTGAACCATGACCTAGAATCTACAATGTTTATGGCCAAGGTTAAATTTCTCTTATTTAGAAATGAATTTCCTAAACTTCTCTAAGATTTAAACCATGACCTAAAATATACCATGTTTATGGTCCAAGAATAATTTCCCTTATTTAAACTAAATCTCCTAAACTCCTCCAAGCTTCGAACCATGACCTGAAATATGCAAAGTTCATGGTCGAAGATCAATTTCCCTTATATACATTAAACCAGCTAAACTCCTTCAGGATTCGAACCTCGACCTGACATACACAATGTTCATGGTCGACGATTAATTTCTGTCAATAACGATAGCTTACATTTTAAGACGATCCTAGGGGCCTACAATGCGCCCAAGTAATCCTTATACCTAACCAGCATCAAAGAGTAATGTTCATTACGGGTCACGGGCTTATATTCGATTCTGCCCAGCGGGGAAACTAGGTAGGGAAGAGTTACATCATCATGTCGTCATCAATGTCCAATCACAAGGCGCCACACTTTCGTAGCGCAGTTGAGACTCGCATAGCAACGGGCAGTGGGGGGTAGCAACGGACGCCTGAGCCACTGATATCCATTTAGAACTGCACTCACGCGCATGCGCGCTTCGAACGAATGTCTTAGTTCAGGAGAACACACTAATACGTGGCTGACCTCTTATTCCAGTTTTCATGCAGTACGTACACCAAGGTCTTTCTGTGGCGTGATTGTTGATCTTGAACGAGACTTCGGCTTTTCTGGTGAATAGGGTAAGTAGAAAACTGTTGTTGGTGACGGGTCAGTCTGTAGCCACGGTACACTAAGAAATCATCTATGCTTTGCTTACTCACTTGTAATTGTGTAATTCCTCATGTTTCATGTGCACTTTCAACGTGTTAATACTTTGATAGAAATTTGAATATTGTAATATTTTGCATAATAACCTTTTTATTTCAATTCTTGACTTTGAAAGTTATTGATTCAGTACCCTATGTTGGTTACTAGATCTATGTAAGCTCATTTCGCTTCTGGTGAGGTCAGTATTCTAACAGAGCTTCTAGGTGCAATAGCTCTAGTTCTTTGGAGTGTTTATGATAGTGTCAACTCAATTTTATTCTTAGGAAAATAGCTCTGTCTTTATTTATTATTATTGTCGCCTGCAATTATTATCAATGCCATGCTGAGACTTTGTATTTACTTTGCCTCCCGGCCCTTGTCGGTCTGGGTATCGTATGTAATAACTTATTAGAAAGGTTGGAACATGCATATTCAAATTTTCAAAAAATAAAAATGTATTTTTATTTACCATGAAATACTATTATCGGATTCACATTTTAAATTTAATCTTCAAAGTCAATATTTACAAGATTTAAATTTTATAAAATTTGTTGTAAGTGAACAACCCATAAATTAATTTATTTTTGATGAATAAAGATACATAATCTTATCAATGATATGTAGAATAGGAGAAACAACAACCAAAGAACATATAAAGTAGTTGTACACAGATACCGGTATGGGAGGGGAGGGTCGAATGGTTGTTACTAACCCCCCTTTATCACCAAAAATACCGCTGTTTGAAATGTGTCACTTGAGTTGAGTGACATAGACCTCCTTTTGCAAGCTACAAATTTTCTTCAAAGTTGGTTTCGCGAAATAATAGAAAGTAAATGTAAAATACATTACCTTGTCAAGATTACAAACCTAAATTATTTTATTTCAGGAATATGAAATTCTATGCTTTGAGAAACACCTTTTTAACTTGCCCTTAATACTGTGGGTTAACAGTTATTAGCACTTCTAAGCAAGCCCTTAATACTGTGGGTTAACAGTTATTAGCACTTCTAAGCAAGCCCTTAATACTGTGGGTTAACAGTTATTAGCACTTCTAAGCAAGCCCTTAATACTGTGGGTTAACAGTTATTAGCACTTCTAAGCAAGCCGTTAATACTGTGGGTTAACAGTTATTAGCCCTTCTAAGCAAGCCGTTAATACTGTGGGTTAACAGTTATTAGCACTTCTAAGCAAGCCGTTAATACTGTGGGTTAACAGTTATTAGCACTTCTAAGCAAGCATAATGCTCACCAGACCATGGTGTGTAGCTTTAGTTGATGTAATATTGTTAGTATTAGTGAAATCAGCGAGAGAATGAGAGAACGGTGGAGAGAGAATGGTGGAGAGAGAGTGAGAGAACGGTGGAGAGAGAGTGAGAGAACGGTGGAGAGATAGTTAGAGAATAGTGGAGAGATAGTGAGAATAGTGAAGAGAGAGTGAGATAGCGGTGGAATATGTCAGCAATTTACCGAGCCGATCCGACCAGTGGCTAAGTAAGAAACCTCATGTCCTCCCACCACATATCATAACACTCATCACAGATAGCCTCTTTATCCTAACAAACAGTGCTCTAGTGGTGCTACCAGATCTTTTAAGGAACTTCACAGTAGATTTCTCACCCATACATACGGTAATACAGGTGTACAAATTGAGACGTACACTAATGCAAAATTGATCATATGAGGCTAAACTGCTTGTATCTCAAAATGCCAGTCAGTGCTATATTTTGTATTTGTGTTTGTTGATAAAGGTCCAATTACTAAATTTTACTCTACTGTCAACTCGAGGAACTTAGTGAATGTGAGAGTTCCCGAGTGACCTTTCGTCCTTTATCACCTCCCTTTGTATCATCTGTCCCACTCACCTTTTTGTCTTGACAGTAGGGGTCGATGAAGCCCGATCGTGGTCTGGGCTCTATATATGTTATTGTTGGGCCCTTCACACCAAACTCAAGTAGAACATTAATACAGCAGTAAGACTCCATATTGTGTCCGTACACAACGATGTTGTCTGAAACACAATATCAACACAATATCAACAGAGAACAAGAACATCACAGACATCTCCCGACAAGATGGAGAAGTCGCTGTTGGGAGAAACTTGAGTTTGAAAAGTTAACAAGTTTTTGAATTAAATAAGAATGAAATAATTAAAGAGATTAAGTACTAGGAAACCCCCCTAAAAGTGTTAATACTCGTTGTTGGTTTAGGTTAATGTGTTCATAGGTAAGTGATGGATTATTGGAAGAAGGTTTCAGTTTGTTGTGTGTGGACGGCAACTTCCAATACTCTCAAGACAAACAGTCAGCCTAAAGCTGTGAGACTTACAAATACATGTCATGTTTTACCTTCACGTCAGACATTCTCATCAAGGTTTGTACAATTAGATGAAAGATTAGTATTATTATTATTATTATTATTATTAGCACCGCGTCTTACTACCCGTTCAGGTTATACGCACTTACGCTAATGTGTAATGGTAGGGTGATTGTGAGATGAAATGGAGGACCTACAGTTTAACGTGGGATCCGAACCACGGTGGAGACCTGGCATTCCCCACATTCACAAGATGTCTTGTCAGAGGTGAAGGAAGGGTTTGATAAAGAGACAAGGTGGAATAGCAAATATGTTATGCTAAACAAACTTTTGAACCTTAAAATGTCTCTCTCAATTGACCTTGTGACATCTGAGAAAGAAATGATTGGGAATCAATGGAGGGATAAGCCCCTTGGAAATGTAACAAAATATGTTTGTTGGGCTGATCTACCCACTGATTCTCTTGTAATCCCAACTCTCTATGGACTAACATCATTTTTGGAAGATCACATAAATGGTTTAGGAAACCATAAAACTGGCAGAATTTTCGCAAATAATCTATAAAGCCGTGTTAAATCAGATTTCCATTTTTTTTAAACAATGGAGTGCACCCAACTACCCTACGTTATAACTAGATGATAGGATACAGGTACATTACAGGAATAATTTACATGATTAACAAAGTGAGTTTATTAATTAAGAAACAAGAAAAGAGTACATAGAAATATAAGTTGTAAATATTCAAATCATTCAATGATTATAATTGCGTATGAATAGTCAAATTAATGACTATTGGTGTGAAGCACCTGGGGACACCCTAAACCCTGCACTCTTAGGTCAGTGCTATAAACACTGGACGTCATAGCTCGTTAAACCAGGACAGAAGCTAACACTCCCAATACATAACATTCAATAACTAGACAGACCTCATAATCTTAGTCCTAGTTTTAAGGAGCTACAAGGTTAAATATCAACATTAGCTAACTAGCAAGGGTTAGAAATTACACTGAAATATGTTCCTTAAAGAGAAACCAATCCTTTAAACCTACTTGCTGGCTAATCACCAGGTATCTAAAGTCCGTTCACCGTAGGAATGGTTTTCTGAAAGGCCTTTTCCCTACCAGAACTATACTATATAGTAGGATATTGGTAGGAAAAAAGACCTTTAGAGAGTAATTCCTACCGTGAATGGAATATAGAGGCAATTACTACTATGGCCGGACCCCTCCTAATAGTACTGACAGTGCAACCAATAGTATAAACTTTCAAGTTAGACTGCAACAGAAATAATAACATAACTCATTAGTGAGATCAACTTTACCACTTCTAGCCACCTCGAGCCACTCCTCAGAACAAGTAGCCCATCCACAGGTTGCGAACCTCAAATAAGTACTGACTTAGACACCTACAAGACTAGTGTGAAACAAGGACCCAGTTAAGTTGTAAAATAAAACAAAATATAACCTGGCAGCTTCCATTATTTTATAGCCGCAGCATGGTCAAACAGTCTAGGACGATGTCCTATGACATATTATAAAAGAGATGATAGCTCATCTAAATAAACTATGACATAAGGGCATAGGAAAACAGATGAGAGTTATCTACAAAGAACATAGTCTTAGATACTCTACAGCTCCATTAATAGAAAGGGCAGAGCGACAATATCAATTATGTCTGTTGATACTCATGCTAAGCTCCGTAGCTCGATCTGCGGCGAGGAGGTGATTTGGATCATCGCTGTCTTCTCTACTATATAGAGAGTGTCTCTGACGAGTGGTGAGTACAATGTAGGTAGTGTGAACCAAGGATAGACTCGTATTTAATTGGCCGTGATTATTGCGAGTGTATCAAGGGTGGGTGGTTTCATAAAGTACCACCGGACTACGGGCTTGCTGTTCGGCTGGCGAGTGGTGAGTACAATGTAGGTAGTGTGAACCAAGGAGAGGCTCGTATTTAATTGGCCGTGATTATTGCGAGTGCATCAAGGGTGGGTGGTTCCATAAAGTACCACCGGACTACGGGCTTGCTGTCCGGCTGGCCTTGCCTCATTTCTTCTTCCACAGCCGATGTGCTTCGTTCTCCGGGGCAAATTGGGTCGTCACATATGATAGGAACATATTAGAACTAGTTATGAGGGGTTGTTCGATTGTACGAGTCAAACTGCTTGAAGGTCTTGTTTGACCCATTACAGGGGCCGCGATCCCCGATTCAAGGATGGAACGGTAGAAAGAGCTATTGAACTTCTCACCTCCACAAGTTCCAGGTAAGAACATTTAGATATAACCTATTTGATTTCCTTTATGCATAAATTAGTTATCAGAGCGTAGTGATTAAACATACCTACTAACTGCCATCACCATCAGTTGGCCCCACATGCATACTGACCCAAATGCATTTAATATGAAACATATGTTCAAAGCAGGTACGCCGATTTCTGAACCTACTTGGGAAATAATCGAATCAAGTCCTATTTGGAGCAGGGCCCAACGTGTGTCCACAGTTAAAAATAAACCTGAGAGCTCAATGGCAATAGCTTGCCTGTTAGAACCGTTTGATGAGTGTTTCAAGGAGCCTCTGATAATTAGACCAGAAAGTGGTGGGGTGACAATTCCACCTGCTTTCCATCACTCAAACCTTTAGTTTTAATATACTTATCTATTTCTATACTTCATTCACGGTAGGAATTTCTCTCTGAAAGGTCTTTTTTCCCACCAATATCCTACTATATAATAGATTTCTGGTAGGGAAAAAGGCCTTTCAGAGAACAATTCCTACGGTGAACAGACTTTACCCCTCAAGTGGCGAGCGAACAGGTTTTCTCAAGTGCTGGAAATGTGTGAGCGATTGCTCGGAGAAAATGTAGAGGAACTGGTTATGCTCCAGCAGAACTTTCACAAAGCAAAGCAAAATCTGCTCTAGTATTAATTATAAATTATTGATCATAAACTAACCAGTTTAATTCTTTTTAAAATCAAATGTGACTGTTTAAACTTTTAATTTGAAATTTTATAGGCCTGTGACAAAGTTGTTTGCAAAATGGAATGCCCGCCCGAATCTGCCTGTGCCCGAGTGTGATTTTGTAATGCCCGCCCGAGATAAATATTTGCTGCCCGACCCCCCCTAGTTGTGTTAGTCTGATTAAAAGAATGTGTGTCGATCCAAACATACAGCAAACACTATCCAATGAAGTAAAATCAACCATATGTGAATAATTGGTCCTGTCAAATATTGACCACTCCTTAGAACTTCTTAACACGAATAAAAACTTAAGACAGAAAATCTAAAACTACGATCTAAGATTTATTTTTTACCTAAAAAAATATGATAATTATCTAAAAAAAACTTAAAAGTGGCTCAATATATAAAACCAACGTCATTTGAGTTTTAGTTCACGACTTTATAAAATTATAGAATTTAAATGCCCATCTTATCTCTACTCAGTGAGCAAAATATCTTCCATACATGAATATAAAACATGAAATAGAGCTTCTCTACATGTGGACAAACATCGTATGAAACATCATGTATCTTTCAAGCAGCTGGTGGATGGAATGCTGTATCATTTCAAAGCTTTTGATTGGCTTAACTTGACCGTAGAGAATATAAGCAAATCATTACAATATCTATGGAACTGTTATGCAAATCAATTAATCACGTCCATGTAAGGTTTTCTTCTATCTTTCATAGTATTTATTTTTCTGCTAAAATGTCTGTTGAAAATCATAAATGATAACAAAGTGTAAATTTTACCAAAGAAGAGGTAGGAAATGTCGCTGATTTAATTAATAGATAAATACAAATGATTGAAAATAAACAATTCCAATTGGTGTTCAATCACTTCAAGAATTGCTAACACTTTATTTTTTGTTCAAACGAAAACGTAAATAAAAATTCTTCCTCATTCTAAAGTTCAAGAATTTCTTGGGTTCCTTACAACATGTAGCTCGTCTTCGAAGTCATCGTAATCATCCATTTCATTAGATAAATGAATGTAACCTCACTTTAATAATAACAATTGCCTTGAAAACAATATGGAGGAGTGTTTGACGTTGTTAATGTGGACGTTATGTTTGCTAACTGCGCATTGCCTTTGCCAGCACTTTCAAGTGGACGTTGTATAGTCAAAAGTAGCTTATGTTAAGCCCTAATGAAAATAATAACGTGATAATTGGAAGATTGGGTCTTAATATCTGGACATTTTCAGAAAAAAGGTGGAAGAATCATTTGTTGGGCAATCAAAATTATAAAAATTGAGCACTAAATGTTTGTACGAATCTGTAACAACGCTAGTAGGCTATTAGAAATAAGTTTTAACACTAAACCTCAATATTTTGCACCCTACCTTCTGGGAATAAATAAGGGGAGGGGTGCAAGTATACATAACAGAATTATAACAATAGCAACAATTTTATTAACAAAGGACAACAAACATATAAATGGCAAATAATAGCAGATTACAAGATTTTGGTTGTCTATTTGGTAAGAGGGCTAAAAGCCACACATACTTAGCATTCCCAAAATATCATTAGTATGCACCCTAACGCTCCTGTTCGGCCTTATGAGAGTTTAGGGTACGTAGTGAACAACCTACCCCTCTGCCCAAGGGAGCCCTTCACTATCCAATATCGCGTAACTTAAACTTCCCAATTGGGAGCCCGCGCGATAGAAGTGGCTGAACAACTTGAACAATAAGATCAAATTTTGTTGGGTAGAGTATACACTAACAAGGTTTACAAGCCCAAGAGAAAGAAGCTTAGAATTCCACTTAAGGCGAATGAATACTAGAGAAAGGCGCAGGCCAAAACGGCCAAACACCAACATATCTCATTCAATAAGAGTGACTATAAAGTGACCCCAGAACAACAGTAAAGTGGGTCCAATGGCAATGACGGCAGACCTAATTAGGTCGTTAATCAGTATCGGGCACTCCCAATGATAGCAGGCGGCTGTTCACATACATTATCCTCTTGATAAAACCCTAAGTTTCCCAAACGCATTAGCGTTAAACAATTAATTCTATCTAACGCCACCTGGCGTTGAACCCATAACCTTGGCAACCATGCCACTAAGCTAACAGCTATCTAACTCCTAAACCTAAGAAAGAACAAAATTACATATACATATATAACCCAGGCCTCACTGATGAGGGTAAGTTTAATTATATAAACCTGAGAACCTTGCTAGGCAATAAGAGCAAGCCCACATTTAGGAGGTTCCCTACGCAACGCCCTTTTTACTCTGACAATTAGCACAAAGTGAGCTTTAATAACTTAAACACTTGATACGAACACATAATAAAAGACTAAGGGCACAACACTAGCGGGCCTAGCTAGTCGCAAACCTTCGACTAGCACGCATACTAAATACACACGATATCTCTTTCTATACCACGCCTCATGCTCTGAATGCAGCGTAAACTTCAAGTGATCATTTTAGCGCACTCCACACGAGCGTAGACTAATTAGGTCGGTGATAAACCAGCACAGTACCAAGGTGTAGACTAGTTGGTGCGAACCAGACAGGTACTTGACGTAGAGCCGACGAGGAATAGCACCAAGGTACAGGGCGTAGACCACCAGCAATATTGCCAGGCGTAGACGAGTCCGAGCGAACCAGCTAAGAACCATCTGCACCAGATTAGGTTCCACTAGTAATCTATCAGCTTAAGTAGACTTGAAGGAAATCGAGTCTAATGCGGCGGGGGGCTAGCTGCGGCGAGCCCGAGGTTGCCGTCCACTGGACGCCATAGCGTCCGACTAGGGCAGCGACTATCTGCGTTGAATACGTTGACTCGTCACTGCTTTCTTGTTGTAACTATATCGGAAGGCTCCGAAGCCGGGACTAATACTGTTCTAGTCTCGAGAGACGGAGACGAGAGTCGAGCCAGGCCCAGCTCAGGCAAACTGCGCCTGCGCGATCAACTATGAAAAAGAGAGGGGATAAATAAACATAAGGTCGAATATTACGATTCTTCCATGGAAGAGTAATTTAGGATAGTAAATCGTAGATTCCCATTGAAGATCAAGGAAGATAATACTCGGCGGGTGTGAACATGGGGCCTCCAAAAGGGGCTATAGTTAATGAGTATTTGATATTTCTTCATGAGGTTACGTAACCATTCACTTGTGCGAGATAATCTTGATTAGCTCGGCACAATTTGTACTATTCAATCAGTTATATCTAAGATAATATTAGTATAGGTAAAACTCAAATTGTAAGATCGGCCATGCATGGGCAAAAATGAATGAATGAATGAATGAATGAATAAAAACTGGTTGAGTGAATAGCACAACACAAGCATCTGGGCTGATTTGTCAATTATGGCTTAGGCTTCTTTTTCTTGTAGGCATTCCTCTTTATTCTTAGTCATACTAATAAGCGTCTGCTGGCTGCTTTGAGATTATTTAAAAGCCGATGAGGATGTTATGGAGGAATCTTTTAAAGCAAGAGCTCTTCATAGAGGGTTACATGATGCAGAGAAAGTTCCTTCCTCAAAATATGCCCACACTTTACTTATTTTTACTGCATATAATCATACAGATAGTTTCCAAATATTACAAATCCTAAATAAGAAAACAGACGAATACGTTATGTCATATATCCAACCATTTTATCAAGTTAAAATATTTTGTTTCTTATATCTTACGACACACATTTCCCCGGTAGTCCTCTAGGCCTCTATGTTCATCTCACACACACTACTCACATGTGGAGCACAGTCCAAGAGTCAGTTTAAACGAAGCGATATAAGGAATGTATTACATGGGATTTTCAATAGCCTTGAGTTCTATTGAATTCTTTCTAGTTTGGTTCAATTTGAGTTAATAAATCGAATAATACAAAACTTGATACAATATCAATACTATCAGAGCTACTCTATGCATGATTGGGTTTATCTTGTCGATATGTTTTTACTTACATGTTTTTTGACGTCTCATAATGCTCTTCACTGCCGATAATGCATTAAACGCGTCGGACTCACAGTTGATATAGAACACATTACGAGGACTGTCTGCCATAGCGACAGACTTCCTGCTGGCAAAGAATCAACAGTTGATATAGAACACATTACGGGGACTGTCTGCTATAGCGACAGACTTCCTGCTGGCAAAGAATCAACAGTTGATATAGAACACATTACGGGGACTGTCTGCTATAGCGACAGACTTCCTGCCGGCAAAGAATCAACAGTTGATATAGAACACATTACGAGGACTGTCTGCTATAGCGACAGACTTCCTGCTGGCAAAGAATCAACAGTTGGTATTAAATCAGCCAGTTAGAAAGTGATTAATGATGAAAATATAAATAACTAAACTGTAAATACCTCTCTCCAGGAGTCAGCACTGTGCAGGACGTGTTGACTTTCTGAAAAGTTTCACCTCCAAAGAGAATCAAGTAGTCATACGGCAACACAGATTCGTTATTAATTGTTATTTGCTTGACTTTCCTGAAATGAAAATTAAAAACATAAAAAAAGTTTCAATAAGACCATTAAGGAGGAACAAAACTTGGTAAATGTAAGGAAGGTCAGGGGTAAAACTAAATATTAGTTTTATTTTTAATTTTCAACCAAGGCAGCTTTCACTCATTTGAATTAGGTCTACTTTACTCTTCAAGCTAAAAAGATTTTTTAACTTTTGGAGATATATTTTGTTATATATGAGAGACAATACAACTAAGGTGGATAGAAACATATCAGAGTTCACACTTTACATTGCTGCCACTGGACAGAGAGGTTAGGAAGTTGCAGTGCACGTTTCACATTCCCTTGTGATGCGGTCTAAAATGATGAAACCCATGTCAAGGGATTGGGTGGTAGAAATTGATGTTTTCTTTAAGAGGCAGCCATTACAATGGAAATAATGTAAAGAGTGAATTGTGTACTTTTTTTTAAGCCATATTGTTTGTCCACTTTGATGTGTTTCATCGGTGAACCGTCACTAAACCATTTTCAATATGTAAAATATTGTAACTCTAATGATGTGTGTTCAAAGATTTTGTGAGCTTTAATAATCAATTATATTTGATCCAACTCAAGAAAAATTTAAAAGGTAGCATTGCAGCCCTGAAATAATGACTAAGATTAAAATCAGTGCACATTATCATCATCAGCATCATCAACAACAACTGTTTACAACCAGTCGTCAGGTCAGTTTAGTAAATACCTCCATCTTCCTCTATCTTTCCACCATTCTTACTCCTATATTTGCTTTCATTATTCTCTTCTCACTTGAACACTTTCTGTTATCATCTTTCTCTTTGATACTCTCTCCTTTTCAATCCTCACTACATGTCCATACCATCTCAGTCTTGCTTCCTCCACTATCTCATGTACTACCCAGATAACTTCATTCCTCTAGTCTCTCTTACAGTCAATGTCTATGTGTGACAATGGGCGCAAAGAACGCCTAATATGGCACATCCTGACATTTATTGTCTCCATCGCAGGTCTTCTACACACCTATAGAATAACTCCTCTTGTTTCCCTACTCCCCCCCTTTGCCTCAATCACGCTTCCAAGATATTTTGAATTCTGTACTCCTCTGAGAAACTACTGCATTGCTGAATATATCAGCCTCACCACAGGAACACTCACACAACGAATGAATGGTCATCATTTTGATACCAAACACAACAACCAGCAGCCCTTCATGCCCAAACACGAGTCAGATTTTGACTCATGTTACAATACTAGAGTTATACTAGCCCTCCCCAATAGTTGCAATGCTTCCTTCTCGTAAGTGAGATCTTGTTCATCAATATGTTACAAACTCCTTCTCTACTCACCTTCCAAGCAGACTTACTCGCACCAGTCAGTAGTTTATATGCAAACAATAATTATTTAATATTATATAAATACAGTATTCTATCCATCTACCAAGAATAGAGATGAAATTAAGAAACAAGCAACAACAGAATCTATGTGACCATGACCTACCAATAGCCAGAATGTGTTTTACTCTCTTCTGCTGAACAAGGGGTATGATGTACCTACAAAATTAAATACGTATGTGTTTTAACTATGAACTTTGAGGCCAACAGTTTAATTTAAAGTAGTATTGGTGAGAGAGTACTTGCGGGCTTCACTCCAACTTTTATTTGGAACCACTTCGTCCATCCCTTCTCATACCTCATACTCTTCTTCCTTTGTCCTTTCTTGAAAATCGTTATTATGATTCTCATCCTCCAGTCTCCCAGTCTTGTGGTCAACCTGTATAACTTGTGTATTCTCGCTTCTCTCATCATTTCAACCGCCAGTTCCTCCAAACCTAATGCTTTTCCTTGTTTCCTCTTGTTGAATACATCTTCCACTTCTTTCCAGATGGGATCCATTCCCCCCTCTTCAGATATTCCTTCATGCTCCTGTTTCACTATCATCCCTTTCCTCTTTTGGGTTGAAAATATTTTCAAAAAATCTCATACAGTTATTTTTATTCTTCTTCTGTCTTCATTGTTCTTCCCTTTTCCTCAATGGTTCTAGCTTTTCTTTTCTCTTTCTTGTTTTTTAACTGGCTATGTAACACCTTCCTCCCTTCCTTCCTTGTCCCTTTACACCAGTTGTGCCCATTTTTTCATCCAATCTTTCCTAGCTTCCTGTACCATTTTACTGATTTCTTCTTTCCTTATAACATTCCTTTGTTTCCTCATTCCTATTCTTAAAACTGCTTCTGTCTTCATTATTCTTCTCCTCCACTGCTTCCTTCACCCTGTCGTTCCCCTTCCTCTCATCACTTGTCCTCTGCGGCTTCCACCCAACTTTTGTTGAAGCTTTCCCGTTCCAAACACCACTACGTAACACTCAACTCAAGAGGAAAGGCCTGAATGTGTACATGACCAAGAGTTTGTTTATTGTGACAGTAAACATCAGAATGTTGATATTTGTTTATATCCGGTTTAAAGACTATACAATACAAAGAGCTTTCAACAGTTTACACATTTATAAATATGAATGTGATCAGAGCCTATTTATCAAAGTACTTTTGTGTCNTGTAGATATCGGAGAATGTGGGTTTAGATCTTTTATTACAGCTCAAAATTGTACGAGCTTTGCAGAATTTGTGTGGCTGCCTGAGCCATACTAATAAGGCAGGGTAGAATGAGAAGGTAGAATTTAGAGAACATAAGAAATCTGTGACTACTGATATATGATTGTAGATCAGTGGTGGCTCACGAGTTTGGGTTATACGGGAAGAAGGGGGCGGAAAGGGGGGGAGGGACTCAAGAGGGTCGATTTTGAGGAATGTATAGTAATGTTTTCTCTAAACATTTCTTTACTCAACATTTACTCAAGTTAATTCATTTTCAAAACTTATCAGCAAAAAGGTAATGATACAATTGTTACAGCATCAAATTACTGCTGGTTGCTCTTAGATGTATTAATAAAAAATAGGACAATTCATTTAATTGTTGATAAATTAAACACATTCTTGTTTTGGTATTCATCTCTGTACTCATTAGATAAACAATAAACATGCAAAAATACAGGATTGAATTAAAACAAAAATATTAGTCCCACAATTGAGTCCCAAGTTAGACTGTGGTTGTCGAGGGGATCTGCGATGCTATGTTACTTCTCGGGTATTACCCCCACTCCCCTCTTCACCCCTAGCCAAGGGGGTTGGAGAAAGTTACAGCGCCCGACGCCTAGCCAGTAGCTTCATGAAAACCTTCCTTAAAAACAGCACAATTACTGTCCGTAAATATGTTTAAAACAAACCAGTACCTGTTGATGGCAGTCAAATGTCCCGGGACGATGTTGACCCAAGTGTGTAGAGAGATCTTGGCCATGTACTGAGCGCTAAAGTGACAGGTTTGTGGCAGGAGCTGGTTATGCAACCCAGGGTGGTCCAAGTCGCCTGGCATCCCATGAGGACACACCAGTGTCAGGTTGTTGAACGTCAGCCGGACGCAGCTTGGACTGGAAAATATATTATATTATTATTATTAGCACCGCGTCTTACTACCCGTTCGGGTTATACGCACGTACGCTAATGTGTAATGGGTAGGGTGATTGGGAGATGAAATGGAGGACCTACAGTTTAACGTGGAATCCGAACCACGGTGGAGGCCTGGCATTCCCCACATTC
>CABFVX010009283.1:0-19179 GCA_902151425.1 Timema shepardi
GAGAGGTGGGGGAAATGCGACGTGATGGACCTGCAATGTATTTGTTCCTAAAACGCGATGTAATGGACATGCGATGTAATGGACTTTCGATGTAATGGTATACACCCCACATAGTCCTTTAACCAAACCTAACTTCAAGATGAGAGTCGGGTACACTATCTTTGTAATCAACTATTCAACAAGGGGAATCAGGCACATAGTCCTTTCAACCAAACCTAACTTCAAGATGAGAGTCGGGTACACTATGTTTGTAATCAAATTTGCCAACAAGGGCAGTCAGGTAAATACTCCTTTCAACCAAACCTAACTTCAAGATGGGAGTGAATCCTCATTTATCATGTAAGAAGTTGGATGCAACATGTTGAAAAGTAAGTTGTGTTTATTCTCGTCAACTAGTTTGACCTACATCCTGGGTCCTCCATCTTTTTTAAATCAGTCTACACATTTCCAGCCATGGATAACGATGAATTACTTGCCATTTATTCATTTAGTGTGTTGAAAAGAAGTGTACTCTTGCAGGAAAAACCAAAATATAGGAAATGGTAGGGCGTTCAAAGTTTCTTTTGTCTAAACGTCGAATTGAAGGTGTGTACATGGGAATAATAAATTACCTTAAGTGGAGTTGGTAGCTTTGTACACATGTAACATCACAAAGAACAGAATACTTTTGATATAAATCAATTAGTTTAACTGTATTAGCCTAGTTCCATTCCATGACCACAAAATTATGCAAGCCCCAATTTTAAAAGTTAAACTAATCTGAAAATAGAACACGTGCTTCACCAAGGTTAGAGACTCATTCAACTTGATAGCACATGCGCAGAACCTCCCAAGTCGGCCAACATGTTGGGTTGGTCGTTTATTATCTGCAACAAATGATCCAACACATACCAACACAGCTTGTTGGCTATGACAGGCTTTCCCAACACCAACATGCTGGCCAACGTGTTAGGAGTGTGTTTATATTGTAATTTGTAACACAACTTGTTGGTTTCATGTTGGCCAACATGTTGTGTTACATTATTAACAAGGCTTTAGAGGGATGAATCAGGAACACTATCCTTGTAAATAGCTTTATCTACAAAGTGAGAGTTAGAGTCAAGAGTCAGGCACACTATCCTTGTAACTAGCTTTATCTACAAAGTGAGAGTTAGAGTCAAGAGTCAGGCACACTATTCTTGTAACGAGCTTTATCTACAAAGTGAGAGTTAGAGTCAAGAGTCAGGCACACTATCCTTGTAAATACCTTTATCTACAAAGTGAGAGTTAGAGTCAAGAGTCAGGCACATTATCCTTGTAACTAGCTTTATCTACAAAGTGAAAGTTAGATTCAAGAGTCAGGCACACTATCCTTGTAACTAGCTTTATCTACAAAGTGAGAGTTAGAGTCAAGATTCAGGCACACTATCCTTGTAACTAGCTTTATCTACAAAGTGAGAGTTAGAGTCAAGAGTCAGGCACACTATTCTTGTAACGAGCTTATATCTACAAAGTGAGAGTTAGAGTCGAGAGTCAGGCACACTATCCTTGTAACTAGCCTTATCTATAAAGTGAGAGTTAGAGTCGAGAGTCAGGCACACTATCCTTGCAACTAGCTTTATCTAAAAAGTGAGAGTTAGAGTCGAGAGTCAGGCACACTATCCTTGTAACTAGCTTTATCTAAAAAGTGAGAGTTATAGTCAAGAGTCAGAAAGACTATCCTTGTAACTAGCTTTATCTAAAAAGTGAGAGTTAGAGTCGAGAGTCAGGCACACTATCCTTGTAACTAGCTTTAGCTAAAAAGTGAGAGTTAGAGTCAAGAGTCTGGCACACTATCCTTGTAACTAGCTTTATCTAAAAAGTGAGAGTTAGAGTCAAGAGTCAGGCACACTATCCTTGTAACGAGCTTTATCTACAAAGTGAGAGTTAGAGTCAAGAGTCAGGCACACTATCCTTGTAACTAGCTTTATCTAAAAAGTGAGAGTTAGAGTCAAGAGTCAGGCACACTATCCTTGTAACGAGTTTTATCTACAAAGTGAGAGTTAGAGTCGAGAGTCAGGCACACTATCCTTGTAACTAGCTTTATCTACAAAGTGAGAGTTAAAGTCGAGAGTCAGGCACATTATCCTTGTAACGAGCTTTATCTACAAAGTGAGAGTTAGAGTCGAGAGTCAGGCACACTATCCTTGTAACAAGTCATCTCTAGTTGTACATAAGAGTAGGGCTATCTGTGTGTAGAGAGGTGGGAAAAACGAGACATGTTGGACCTGCAATGTATTTGTTCCAAAACGTGATGTAATGGACATGCAATGTTATTGTATTCACCCACCTATTTACAATGCACACACTACTGATGGGTTCCGGGCACATATGTGTAATTTAAGTTACCCAGATAAAGTGTATGTTGACTGTTTGCGAAGTCATAAAAAAAATTGCTAATGTCCTTAAAAATAATTAAACCTAAGTTACACAAATTTAGATATGTCAATAAGGCTTACTACAAACCCTGTAATTAAGAGAAGCAAGAATTTGGAAATGGGATCATTTGCATGGGTACGTAGACTAGTACAACACAAACAAACTGGCTTTTGAAAGATACAGAAATTGAAAAAAAAAAGCTTTAATATTTTAGGCTATGATTTAGAACCGGATATATATTTCTATAGCACCTTATTAAGAAACCAAATTGAAATTAAAATTAATTTAATGTGTTTGAAATATTAAACAACTATGAATGCTAATTAATGTGTTCCCTCAAGTTATATACAACAAGTCAGCTATCTTATCGAAGGGTGAAACATCCAAAACATGATTTAGTTTAAGCTTTTCACAAAACATTGAAAACCAAATTATCACTCTTATCTATTTAATCTATGTTTATGATTATAATTTATTGTGGAAGTATAAGTTTATATGGCTTGAAACGCAATAACTGAGCCTAAATAATCTAGTTAGTCATTTAAAAAATAATCCTATTATTGCTATAATGTTGTTTGAGAAATATTAGTCAATTCCCAATCATTCATTCACCAATCAATTTTTAATAAACAAGTTTGATCTATTATGAATAAGCTTATTAACAATCAAAACTAAATAATTATATTTTTGTAAACATATTTATTTCACTTTCAATTTTTGATATTTGAAATAATTTATTCACTTAGATATTATTCCACAGCAAAATGTTTTAAAACAATTACATAAAACATACAAAGATATGTCTGAGGAAAATTTACTACTTGTTGGACCAGAAAATCAAATACCTTTTGATTAGTTTTATGTGTCCTTTGTCTGCATAAGTGACCAAGTTATTAATGAAATAATAAAAAAATAATTGTTAGAATAAAATGAGATGTAGTTTTTTTTAAGTAAATTTTCTTGGGAAAAGACTCAAAATAATTCATTTTGTCTGTCCAGGGTCTGAACAAATGGCAAATGTACCATCACCAACAAACTAGACTTGGCTAAATTCACTCGTGCTCACCATTGCAGGCAAACCATTGATTTTATATTAAATAGAACTACATAATAAATGCTCTCACCTCTCAATGAATAAAACACCCAAATAAGCCAAATACATTGTCAATACATTGTGAGTGTGACTTAAAGTTTTGTCAAAATAAAAGTGTTAATACATTTTTATTATATATAAAGTACTTAATAAAACTTTTATATTGATCCCAGTTTGATATAAATTGTTATTGGTTTACTTTATCCCTTTCTCAAAATATTTCAAACAATTATTTAAGAAACATGACACTAAATAATATTTTCAATTGAAAACCAAATTAAACAAAGTAATTTTCAGATTATAAGGACAAAATGAATACGATTTTATTCTTAATATTCAACTGTGTGCATAAATTTTAAATAAACATCCCCTTGGCAATTTCAGCAAATTTTATAACTTTTCATAAAGCAACTTTGGTGTATTTAAAAAATATTATTCTTTTCTTTAGTACTTAACATATTTCAATACGAAATTAATGAAATAAATCACACTTAATACTTACTAATAAAAAACCTAATGATATTTTTTGATACATTTTTTTAACCAATCTATAAATGGGTAAAGTTAGTATTTTATGTAATCAAAGGTTTTCTTACCTTAAAGACGGGAAAATCTTTGGTCTTTGTTTTTATATGTTGTGAAATGGGTACAAAGGGATAGTGGTCTTCTGACTCGACTATAGCAGTTTTGTTCTTAGAAGCTGAATGTATATTTTCATTAACTATTTGCAAGGTGACCTCTAAAAACTGTTCCAACATCTAAAACAAACATATTGGTTCTAGACAAATATAAATACATTGTTATTAAATGTAAAACTTACATAAATATTCTGTTTTAATCTATAAAAACTCTTTTTATTTGTTCGTCTCACAATTATTTATTAAAATAAATTAACTTTTGAGTCAAATATAAATTAATATCTTCATTAAGTTTTGTAATATATTTCATTGTGTGACGTAAATCTTTTTTATTTGATTATGGAATTTAAGTCTTTCTTTTCATTTTTCTTTAAAGATTTACGTACTAAGATTAGATATTTTAATCAATGAATATATAAATACATTTACACATAAGAAATAAATGTTATTTCAGAGAATTGTTTAAGAAGATCTAAAACCTAAAACGCTTGGAAAACGCTCATTGGGTAAGATAGAGAGAAAAAATAATTCCACAATGTGTTGTGGTATTATAGAACCAGCCACAACAACAAAAAATTGGAACCCTGGTTTCTCTTAAAGACCCACAACGCACTATGGCATTTTAAAAATTACATAAGGCGGAATTCCTATTGTGGTTATTAAATAAAATGGCGTTTGCTATTGTTCTACTGGAAGGGGGATTCACTGCAGTAGAGATTTAACCCAGGGTCAAAAAGCGGTAATTATCATCTGGGATTCTCATCAATGCCAAAAATAAATACATAAATATAATTTCTTTTCTTCCACTATGCATTCCTATTACTTTGGAAGAGGTGTTAAATCAGAGCCTTCCTTGGTCTCGCCTTAAGCCCATTCGACAAGTAAACTCTCTGGGAATGAGAAATAAGTGGTGAGGCTATAATGTCTTGGTAGTGATTGTAACATAAGTTGGCGACTGCGGGAGGGGGGGAGTGGAGGTGAACAGACACTGACCTGCTGGACTAGAGCTTATCTTACATGTTTGTAAACACCTTCAGAAGGAACTGCCGCTTCTCTTTCCTTTCTTTACCAACACTTACAGTTGTCAGTAATTTAACATATCGCTCAGTTTTTTTTTACATCGGAGGGCTCTACTATTGGCCTCTGTCCCAGGGGGTTTTGACTCCAAGTGCGCAAAATTACATAGGCATTCAAATTTTAAAATAATTTACTAATTAAACTGGTCAAAAGGTATTTATCAAATTTAAAACTAGATTTAAAAATAATGTGCTTAGACAAAAATATATTTCAATCACTAAACACTTTAATTAGAATAAAAATGTTTAATATTTAAGGGTGCTATGTTTGTGGTTGAAACATTTATCAAGACAACTTTTTGTTTTTATCACCAATAATTAACACCCACACCAGTGTCCCATGAGTAGAGGCATCAGTTTTTCTTTACTGGTTTAGGGGTTACGAAAATTGTATCACAGCTGAATGTACTAATGTGACATTCCTATTAATGACTTATTATGAACCACTAGTAGAATAGCCCCTGGAACATCAAACATTAGAAGATTATGATATGATTGATTATTAGCTGCATTAAATACCTTTTAATGTCAACCATTCCCTACTCTTTCTCATTACCCTAATAGCATACTTATAAGATTTGATTAAAAATTAGTGAGGAAAGTGCATCTCCTTGTTTAAATCTGTTATATATTTCAAAAATATATTTTAAGTGATAAGTAAGTCATCCGGCCCATACACTGCTATTCGTATCAGTCAAATGTAGCTTGATCATCTTCACAAGTCTTTGGGTATCCCAAAGTTAAGTAAAATTCCATATTATTCGTTTCTTTTAACTTAATCATAAGCCTTTTTAAAATATATGTATAATTTTTGTACTGCCATTTAGGGTGTTGGGAAACTCATAGTTAAACTACACATATTTCTTATTTGAACCAAAAGTAAAACAAAATCCTTATAAACTTACATTAACTTATTAATGAAACAAATAGCCGAAACTATTGTTAATGCATTTTAGTGGGGATAGTCCCTCATCGATATCATATTCTGAAAATTGAAAAATGAACACCTGGATACGGGAATAGAACACGGGACCTTCGGCTTTGTACGCATATGCTCTTACATTACATTAACTTACATCACAGAAAGTACTTGCCACTATTGCCTAACTCCTATGCAACTTTTTGTACACACGCTTGACATCTTTTCTCTCCAGGAACTGTACGCCCAAACTTCGACCACAATTTAATTGTATTAGCAAAGTTTCCTGAATGTAGCTCTATAGGAATTTTGTATTACTTTGGTTCAAACAAGCTATATGTGCATTTTGGTCTATGGGTTTCCGAAAACACTCTATTAATATGTTAATTAAACATTCTCAAAAATGTTAAACTATGTTAAGGTTGTATTTATTTTCTTAGATTATTTTTTTATATCTAAAATATATAAATTCCTAATTCATATTTTTAATTAATTGTGTGCTTGTTGTTTTTATTCCCATTTGTAATAACTAACCTTATTTACGATGTGTCCCGATAGTAGAGGTTACCACCCAAGACATATTAATTTCCAAGACTCCCTTCAATGGTAAACTGGACCAGATGAATATAAAGTTTTGGTTCATAAGCCCAACTATGTGGAGTTACTTTTAATTACTATAGCCATTAAATAGCAACGGATATTCTGAGTGACTCTCATTAGCAAAATTCGTGATTTGATTGACATACCTGGTGTTACTGTAGACCAATTATATAGAAATTTATTTTTAAATTACTTTATCCTTATGTTATAAATGCAATTCACTATGAAAACTTAAGTCCAATTCTTACCTGCAGTCTAGGGTTGGAATGTGATACAAACTTAAAACTCTCAAGTTTAACACAAGCTTCATTATTCTTAAATATATCCGCATGCGAAGTCTTTAAGCCCAGCATTTCCACTCCACCTCCTCTAATGATTCCTGTCATCTTTTGATAGACAACTTTATAATCTAAAAACAAACAAAGAATATGTGGAGTGATATGATTATAAATTAGTTGTTTCTATTCATAGTAAATTGCATTAAGTTTTATGGTGTATTACATACCGAACACAACATTTAAAATAAATTAATAAAGGTTTTATGTCCTTACACTGTATTATATAGCTCTTATTAAATTATTTGTTTTGTTTATAAATACTTAATCGATATAACAAATAAAAGGTGTGATATTTTTAATATATGTTACCAAAAATCAACTAACTATTTAATAATTAGATTAAGCCATGGGCCACTCTATTGGCTTATTTTATTGCCAAGGATTTTTTCTTATTAGGTTATTGTTTTTTCCTAATAACTCACATATATAAAAAGTAGTATACATTATTAAATGTGTGGTAATTGACAAGTTTTGATCATTGGTATTGAATTTTGTAAACATTGACTCATAAAATACAGCTTGTGCAGTTGGAGGTTTATTATACTCTATGACCTGTATGACCTGGATAGTAGCTCTCCACATGCCAGCAGGTTAGGAGTTAATTATACTCTATGACCTGTATGACCTGTATAGTAGCTCTCCACATGCCAGCAGGTTAGGAGTTTATTATACTCTATGACCTGTATGACCTGTATAATAGCTCTCCACTTGCCAGCGGGTTAGGAGTTTAGGGCACTATTAGTGAGTGGGGAGAAATGGGTAAGCTGGTAAGTCTTTGAACTAAGGATACAACAAAACCTCTCAACTTGAAAATATTCTAATGGTAGTTCTGAGAACATTGGTACAATGAATTGCTATGGAAGAAGTATAAAAGGGTGGAATAGAATTAAGGTGAGGGGTGTTACTCTATTGACACCCAAACAGCTTGAAGTTATAAATAAGTCAAAGTATTCAATACATTTGGTCAAGTTGGAAATACCTTTATTTGAAAAGTGCAAATGTTTAAAATGATCAATTTTATATTGGTGGTGGCAAAAACTTATTTTAGTTTGTGTGTAGGGGTGGTGCTGCTGTTAAAAGGGATTTTTTTTTAAAAGAATATGTTCCTCGTCCAGCCTAAATATTTGTGGAGGCTCTTCATCAAACGTTTAACAATTCGAAGCCTTTACATTTTAAGGTGGCCTTAGAATGTTTTTTAACTCCTAGAAGATATTTAGAACAGTCACACCCAATTATTTTAAGTATTAATCATACACCTTTAGATTTAAAAGCTCTTTCTATTCTTTTTTTATTGTATTGTGTTCGAAATTATAATAGTGGAGATAATCATTTTTAGGTGAGATGCCCTCCTTATATCTCAATCCCCCTAAAACACCACTCCACTGGCTCTGCCACCACTGGATATCCCCAGACCCCCATCAAATCTGGACCTAGCTATATCCTTTGGGGGCGGGACACAACTAATAGATCAACACGTGGTAATTACTACGAGAGGGTGGTAACATTGGTGAAAGTGTTTGCTGGCATCACCCGTTGGTCACCGGGCCTTTCCCTCCAACCAAGCCTAGCCTAAACATGACCTACATTAGCCTAGCCTAGCTTACCTTGACCTATCCCAACCCAACCCAACCTGGACATACTTGTATATATAAGTTAGTAAAATTTAGACTGGCAAGCCTGAAAGGCCGCATGACTGCTACACATCCATGGGCCATCCCTATTGACAAATTAGCATAGTAAACATGACTTGTCCGTAATATGGAATCCTACTCATAGGTCAAAACCATATAATCCTCTCCGGGTACCCACGTGCTCGCAATCAGGACTATTCAAAATCAGGATGATACCAGCAGACAGATGCGGCGATAATCTGTCATATACTGGTAATAGTTTATTTGAGCGAGGTGATGGATTATAATAACAATCAGTGGTAGTTATTCTTTCAACCGAGAAACTGGGAGCACTCGATTTGCGGAATAGGGTATACCTGTCAGCAGGCATTCAATTAAGGCCCACTCAAATTTCGAAATAAAGTATACCTGTCAGCCGATCCACATTAATTGTTTAACAGCCTGTAATCCGATTCAACTCCTAACCACTTACCTAACCTCAGCTAATTTAACCTTACCTAACCTCTATGTTCCATTTTGAACAAAGTCATTATGAATTTAATTTTTATCTCACAGTTTGTGTGAGGGTACTACTGAGCTCGGATGAGTTGTCCCGCAATTTGTGTGCACAGTGTAACTATGTGTAAATGACAATATATGAATATTATTAAAATGAACTGTTATAAAAGAGATTTTTTTTTTTCAGATTTAATATCAAGAGCTAATTTAAATTGAGTTGGTTGGAAGTCCATACCTTCTGCTTATAAATTTGAATAAAATTAAACAAACTATTTGTTTCAAAAATATTACAATATATTAGTTATTAATAAAAATACTTCTGGCTTGGGTGACTCAAAAAGTTGTAGTGTAAGCGTACTTGACTTTTTACACTGTAACCAGCTCATTAAAATAGATTTGTGTGATACTTTAAAATGTATAGTTCCTTTGTTGATTTAAACTTACTTAGTATGTGTCTAAATTAATATTAAATTGAGCAATGAAAACAAAATGGACTTAAAGCTTTGTGTAATCCCCAATTGAAATTCTACCTAATTCTTCGAAATTAGATTAAAATATACCAAATCCATGTCAAATAGGCTTCAATAAAATATTATAAATACTAATGACATATTTAAGATTTGGGAAAGGGGTCAAAATGGCTGAAATTGGTTAAATAGGCAGGGGCCATCCTTAGAGGCCACAAAGGCCATGCCTCACCAACATTTTTCCAAAAGAAATTTAACCTATTTTTTTCCTTTCTTGTTATTCTATAAAATCTTTTGTAAAAAAACATGATAATGAAGTGGTTCAACATTTTCCACACATGGTCAATTATTGGATTTGTCATATACTGTTCTAGTCGAGAGTATTCATTTCTAAGTCAAAACTTCACGCGAAGACTGTGTACTATAACATTATATTGCTGTATGTTACTATAGGACCCACCCCAACATGATATTTACGCATAACTCTCTGTGATACATACTACCCGCTCCAAGTATACCGACACAAATAGAACCCCTACGATAGTATTATTCTCTATTGTAGTTACTGTAGGTTGATACGACATAATAAAATAATTCTGAACTATTATTCAATCTACATAATCAATTTCAACATAATAAATCTGTTCATATACTTACCGATTGAATCTTTTGAAACTAGCGACTTCCAAGACTGGCCTACATCTATCATCCTAAATTGACGAGTGGGCCGAGCGAGCTACGAGGTTCCAACAAGATGCCCACTCCGCCCTGGTCTACTAACACATAATGTTCCGGCCAAGATTGAACCCGGCTAGAGAAAGACTTCTCACCTATTTACCTGCCCTATGTTGGTAGAAAGATGAACTACTTTCAAAACATCAGATGATTGAAGAAACGGTTGGAAATCTGAAGGAGCCTATCAACAGTCTACATGATTATCCAAAAAGCCGCATTGACGTCATTGAGCGTGTGTTCATTTCTCCCTCCTTGATTACATTGCGACCAAACCCACTATATATTGTGATGTGCGCGTATGCTAAATGACTATTATATTTCATCGCTTGTCCGAGGAACATTTTCCTGGACCTAGACAATGTCAGGATAAAACATTTGTATAATATATCTTCAACTGAATCGTAACTATGGTGATTAGTTTATTGGAGTCTGATTTAATTGTAACTGTAAAGAGTTAGTCATGTTAGACGTAAAGATTCTATTATCAACATCTATCATTTTTTCCGAATTATTAAAGTTTAAATGGGGCTCTGTATATTGTCTGTCGCCACTTGGACGCTAGAGTCTTTTTGAGTATTAAATCTTTAGAATACACATTTATTAATTGACGTGAAATAGAATGAGTTAAATGTAAATTGTTTTGATATTGTGGATAATAGTAATTGTTTTGTAAACTTCAACATATATTTTCTTTTTTGTTTGCATATTGAAATATAATTTTAATGTAATGTAATTTTCTGAACACTTTGAATAATTATGAATTTAATTAACTGTTTTGCATTTTCTAATCTTTTCTAAGACTTGCTTCTAATGTGATATTTTCATTATTATTTACTAAACGGGTTATAATTCATTTGATAATATTGTGTCAGGATATGATAGTCCCAGGGGAGTTTGACTAAAGTCTGTTAGCCAAACTCTCGCGTATTTTAAAGTTTAGGTTTGAAAGTTAGCTTGTAAATTTGTCGTGTTTAACGTCTTTATTCTTTGAGATAATAATGACATTGTGTTTACATTTTGATGGTGCCCATATACCTTGTAACTTGTTCATTAGCTTACTCCCGCTCCCTTTTTAGTTATTTAAGGTCGTAAGTAAAAGGACTCAAAGAGGGTGTAACATAACAAGTGTGGTTAACTGTGAGTGAAGAAGAACAGAGCTTATTTTATTTTTATTGTTTATTATTTGGTGATTAGGGGCTGTGAACAGCAATAGGCTGTACAGATCTTGAACACTAAAGGAATTGAATTAAAAAATATGAGGAATGTGTAATTCATTTGGAAAATGCACTTAAGTTTAAAATATTTGGAACAGTAAATATTGCATCACAGATAAATTCCACGATAAATATTTCAGTTCAAAAACACAATGAACAGGTGTCAAAAAATAGGCAAATATTAGGTATATTAATAGAGTGCTTAAATTAGTATGGTACTCATGAGCTCTTATTAGGAGACAGACGCACCCAACCTTTAAACAAGCAATGTTATCACATGGTAAGTTTAATTCAAAGCCTGAGTTTCTTATTCTTTTTGTTTGTGAATGTGTTTAATGAATTGGTAATTATAGTGATGTTTAAAAATCAGGGACAATTAAATGAATTAAATTTAATATGTTAAAACGTGGTGAGAAAAAATCATTACCGGTAAACTGTGACCTGGCCCCACCAAAAATAAAGTTCACACTCCAGCACTGAAATAGTCTAGAAGGTATTAAAAAACAAACTTTTTACTAGCGTGCAACCCAAATTGGGGCTAAAAGAACTTTACTGGTTTACTGGAAATTCTTAAATTTGACCGACCATTCAAAGGATTATATAATACTGGGAAACTATTCAAAATATCTACAATCTTATCTGTTGTTAAGGTTAAATGAAGTGGATTTTAAAATATGTCACGTGATATTTGGGGGAAAACTCTAAATGTGTTCAATTACTAGGAATACTATTATATTGGTATTATTATGGGAAGTATTTTGTAGCAGGCCTTTGATGCAAAGGGAATAACTCATTTACATGGTGTGTTTCTCCAACTGGATATCGGTAACTGACTGTTTGACAGTTGTAGGTCAATCGCGAACGACGAGCCACAGGCAGTATTAAGTCGGTCACGAAAGAAGATCCACTATCAGGTCGTTCACGAAAGAAGATCCACTAGCCGGTATCAGGTCGGTCGCGAACGTTAAACGATATAAATGAACGGTTCATTTCACTAAAATGAATCACTTTGAGCCGTTCCCCAGAGTGAGTCGTCCTGCCCATCTCTAGTATAGTACAATTATTTGTACTTGCACATATTTATACCTGTGGTGATGCCAATTCTCTCAATTTCCATTTGATTAAACTAAACTATTCACTGACTAGGCAAAATTTCAGGAATCAAACCCAGGCCTAACATTGTGAAGTTTGTTTCATAGAGGAAACGAAGTTAGGTCTTCCTTGTGAAACGACAGCTTGCTGGGTCAGGAATAACTGTAAGGGAAGACTTAACTGCTGAGCATATGATCTTACTAGAAGCAGCTATGCAAACTTCGGTTTGAAAAACGTATGGACTTTAGATGGATGCATTGTTGTCAAGTTGCACATAAACTGCATGGAAGAGCTACCCAGAGCACAGTGAGTCATCTGGAAATTTAATTTATTACTTCTCTTTTTTATTTTATTTTTAATCCTTTGTTAATTTAGTAACTTTCATCATTTTTATTTGTTTTTGTGTAGTACTTGATTCATTGTTTTGTGTTTTACTCATTATTATTAATTTACTATGTTCATAAAACAATTTCGTTTTTT
The DNA here is from genome assembly GCA_902151425.1 of Timema shepardi. Classification (NCBI taxonomy): domain Eukaryota; kingdom Metazoa; phylum Arthropoda; class Insecta; order Phasmatodea; family Timematidae; genus Timema; species Timema shepardi. The sequence goes on from CABFVX010009283.1 coordinate 13,179, forward strand.
TTTTCTCATGGCTTCATTTGTTTTTAGTGTAGTATTTGATATATTACAGTGTGTGTTGAGTATTGTTATTAATTTTCCAAGTTCTAAAATGCGTGTATGGGGATGTGTATGTGTGCTAACAAGCTCAACTCAAGTCTCAAGATCTCGGGTAATGGTGAGTTCAATTAATTTTATATTTTTGTATGTGTGCGAATAATATTTTACAAGGGCGAAATAGTCCAACTACAATATATTTTAGTGTGCTATGTTCCATGTCTGTTGGTGACCTTGACAAATCACTCCCTTACCTCCCTTCCTCTACAATTCCTCCAACAGTTATGATGCTTCAAAATGTACTTAAAAACCAGCTGCTATCGCTGCAGGTGACCCACTTAAATGGACCCTCTTTACTAAGCCTTATCCACGAATTCGACAGCTTATTTTCTTCTCTGCCCTTTCATGCTATTCTTGTTTCTAAATCCTGGTTAAAACCATTCTAGTTTAGTACACCTGAGTGGTTATCAACTAGTTAGAATTGACGGAAATATGAAGGGCTGTGGAGGTGTGTGTATGTACATCAGAGAGGATATTAAATATAAAGTAATATCTGAATCACTTAGTCCGTACTCAGAAAAACTTGAATATATTATTGTTGAAATAAACAATTCACCGCAAATACTTATGTTATCTGTAGTGTGCCGGCCACCTAGAGTTGGTCAATTTACTGCATTTGAGACTGCCTTGACTAGGCACATGCACAAATATGAACATATAATTGTAATGGGTGATTTTAACGTAGACTTACTAAGTAGCAACAATGAAACCTCGCAATTACTTTCTTTATTTTCTTCATACAATATGACGCCATGTCACTTAGACGAAACACATCATATTGCAACCTCACATGAGTGGATTGATCTTATATATACTTCAAGCTCTAATAAAGTGATCTCTTCTGGACAAGTCACGGTCCACGGAATCTCGCATCATGATCTTGTTTACCTATCCTACTCAATGTGTGTGGCTAAAATTGCACCTAAAGTGATCATATAATGTGACATTACATCCAATGATACAGACAAACTGAATGCTGATGCTCAATCCATGCCCTGGTACCTGGTCAACACTAAGTTAAACATTGATGACAGGTTACATCTTTTTAATGATATGATCCTTGAATTGAACGATAAACAAGCTCCAGTAAAAACTCGACATGTTAGTGGACCATCTATGCCTTGAATGACTGAAGACATTAGGTTATTGATGAGGAGTTGTGACCATCATATGTGAAATTCAAAGGAGACTTTGAAAATCAAGCCACTTACTGGCAACATAAATTTTGAGGAGTATAAACATCTGCGTAATAAATGTACCCAAGCCATTAGGAAAGCTAATATGGGAATTTCCCTTTCACTCTCAAATACTATCCGAGTCCCCAAAAAACTATTGAAGGATCTGCGGAGGATGGGAGTGGGACATACAATACCCAAAAGCACTCATGTGCACATCAATCCCAATAAACTAAATGAAGATTTTCTTCACATTCATAATTTAAATAACAAGATGGCTAGAATATAGACTATAAACGACATTTATGCCTCCAATGCAAGTAATAATAATAGTGACTATAATGGTGACAGTAATTTTTACTTTGCTCATTTAACTCATCATGAGGTACACAAATCAATGATGAGAATAAAATGAAAGCACAGAGTTTAGACAAAATGTCAATATTGCTAATACAAACAATTTTAAGAAATGTTATATCAACAATAACTGACTTATTCAACTACTCACTCATGACCGGACAGTATCCCTCCCTGTGGAAACTTGCACTTACTACGCCACTACCTAAGAAAGGACTAGCAAAAGATTTACATTACTTTAGATCTATAAGTATACTTAACCCCTTTCTAAGGCACTAGAATTCCTAGTGCATCAACAAATTTACCGACACATTAACAAACACAATTTGTTAACTGCCTGTCAATCAGGATTCAGATCACATCATAGTACATGTACCGTGTTGATAAATGTCACAAACGATGCTAGACTATCCATGGATAAGAGCAAGTTAACACTTCTTATATTATTAGATTTTTAAAAGCTTTTAATATTGCGGATTTTAATATTCTATTAGCAAAATTGCATGTAATATTTAATTTCTCTCCAGGCAGTATACAAAGGATGAGATCATATTTGCATGGTCACCAGCAAAGTGTTATGATAGGCAGCACGTTCTCAACATGGCGTCCAGTTGAGGCTGATGTTCCATAGGACTAAGTTATAGGGACATTGCTTTTTTCTCTCTATGTGAACAATATCACTTCTTCAATATCATACTGTAAATATCACATGTATGCATAATTAAACCATAATTTCTTCATTGCCTATTTCTTTTAGACGATGCTACATTTTATTTATTTTTCTTGGTCACTCAGTTATGTGATCATTCTTCCTTCCAATTTCATTATAAACTACTTATAGTTCACCTTGTTGATAGTTATTTTTATATATTTACTAAATTTATTAATTTAGATTAAGATTTCCATTAACTTACTCTTCGAATATATATCCAATTGAACAACTAATAAATACCTACATGTGTGAATGGGATGAAATAATAAACTTACCTTGTGGTTCTGCATGAAGAGATGGGTGTATAACAACTTGTTGAATCTCAACAGGTAAATATATATCCTGTGAGCTTTCACCTTCAATGAATAAAACTACCTGAATGAGGGAGTCAATAAAACAGCACCAATTGTTCCTCCACTTGATCGTACTAATGGAGCCTGTACAATTAATAAAAACAAGTAATTAAATACAGTTTTACTTAAAATTGTAGTATGTTGCTAATAAAGATATAGCCTTACCCTTTAGTTGTTTCAAAACTAACTTTAATATATTATTTTCTTTCAATTTACTACAACAATATAAACAATACCTGAATGAGGGAGTCAATAAAACTGCACCAATTGTTCCTCCACTTGATCGTACTAATGCAGCCTGTACAATTAATAAAAACAAGTATTAAAATAAAATTTTACTTAAAATAGTAGCATGTTGCTAATAAAGATATAGCCTTACTCTTTAGTTGTTTCAAAACTAACTTTAATATATTATTTTCTTTCAATTTACTACAACAATATAAACAACATAACTTTGCAAATAATACATTTTCAAAAATAAATTACATAGAGTGATATATAGCCAATTTTATAAAGATACCACCTTCTCAATTTTTTTTTTCACTATTCAAAATATCCCTTATAAAAGTAAACTATATCATCAGGTAAAATAATTAATATGATCATCTACAACTAGTATCTAACATGAAATCTTGTTTGCGTGTTTGCTCTAAATCAAGCGCAAAACCCTGTCTGTACCTCTTGTGAAATTTGGCATGGATATAGCGTGCACGTACATTTAATAAATAAGATATATGTTTCCTATTAATGCCCAGCAAATGTATGTTTTTAAATACAATGTATTAAACTGCGGGATTAATCGTATTCTTTAATTCATTTATCTCCAACTTATTTAATCACAAAATCAACTCTAAATACAAAAAGTAGTTACATAATACATTTCAGTCTTAAATATAAAGAAAAACTATATTTTCTGTTGTTTGCTATGTATTATTATAAGTAGACAAATCGCATTGCTTTAATAACTAAAAACATACACATAGGCTATACCCTGATTTTTGTTGGAAGAACAGTAGAGAAAATTCAATCATATTTTATTGTGGTCAACTTTGATAACATTTTACCATATTATTAGTGTTATTTTATAGGTATTGGTAATATATATCAAAAGTAACAGCTGCAGATAACATAACTTGATGTATGAATCTATTAAAATTGTTTTGGTAACTTTAGTAACTAACTTCTACTGTTCTTCCTACCAAAATCATACTATATGTTCTGCGTGTGTATTTGATATGATCTTACATTCACCTAGATAAATATCCAGACAAATATAATATATATTCTTACATTGAAAGACAGCTTAAACAAGGAAATTATAAAAAAAATGTATATACATTTGTGTGATAAACATGTAACTTCAAGACTAATAAACTTTACAAAGGAACACTAGAGGGATGCCTGAAAATGTGCAGTTCTGGAGTAATATGTTATACTTTTACCTATATTGATACCCAAGCGCCTTGGGCCACTTAGCTGACAGCGTGGGCTAATTCAAAATACTTCGGTCTCACTGTAGAAAACATGTGAAATAAAGTGTTTATTATTTATATGTACATTAGTGAGCCAGACATATATTCGACAAGTTTAGAAATACTTCGGTTAATACAAAAATTAAGAAAGAAAATTCTACTTAGCGTATATTTACGTTCCTGAAAGGAATATTGGTGTGTACATCTCGGCTTTATTGTCCATAAAATTATATTGTGAGTTCTATGCCCTAAATCACGCGATGAGATGTGGATATTTCTCAAACCAGAAAACATAGAAAGGGAATAGCTTAGCATATGCACTTTTTAAGCTGTGCACCAAAGACTGCCAGAATACTGCCATGGGCAGGGGTGAAGAATATGTTCAGAGCTTCAATATTTCCCCAGAACACAAAATTTTAAAAAAATAATCCCTGAAAACAATAGCGCTCAAGATAATACATTGAATTTTTTCTAGAGGTTAAAGGGAGTAAGGATTATTACCTACTACAAAGTTTGGAAAATTCAATCATATTATTAATCCTAGTTATTTTTATAGTACCTAACTTATAAAATAAAATGTTTTCTCCCATCTACTTGTGAGCATTACATATTGTTATTAGTTGTTCATTGATACCAATAGGCTCACTGGTACCAACATTTAATTTTACATCTTGATAGCAAGAGGCAATGGAGAGTAATTCAGGGAGGCCTTGGATTAATTGTTGATTTTCATAGACTCTTCGTTTTTTCATAGACTCGCCACTACTGCAAGGTCTATCACTATCATGCACACTAGGGGAAGTACTATCGCTATTTAAGAATATAAGTTTTCCCTTATCACATAATTTATATTTTACAATACTTGGAATACTCCCTTGATCCTTAGTTATAGATTTTTCTTGGCGATGTTTATTAGATAAGTGATATCCGAGTTTATCACGTCTGCCACACTTTTCTGTATGGCTTAACATTTTCCAACAAGTCATGGAGAAGTGTGGCAACGGCCACTATTCACAAATTCTTCCAGCATGCTGCCTCAGCTGCTGGACATGTGACTTTCGATAAAGAGGATATAATGTGACCGGAGGATCTTCTATAATTCGTCAATGACATTTATTTAGATATTAAAGATCCTATCGACGTGGTTTATGAAGTTTTATTGTTGGTGATTAGCACCGAGTTCTACTGAAACCTCTATTGAATGAATTGTAGAACTTTAAGAAAACCAGTATTTATCTTGTTTCATTGTATTTATTTTAATGTTAGTACTTTAAACAGTTTAGTAACACTTGAAGTACCAGTTGGACTACATTCAATAATAGTACACGGTAATTTTCAGCACAGCTGTTTAAAGGTCAGTCGTACAAAGATGAATGCTAGCGGATCACTGATCCGAGCAGGACTGACTGAACTGAGGTAACTGACTGCCTTGATTGAACTGACGTCAATAAATTTGACAGGGTTGAACTCGCGTCCCGCCCACGCGGACGGTAGAGGAATACACTAAGTGACCTGCCCTCTATCGTCCAACACGGCAGGTTCACAGTTCAACCGCGCGGGTAATACGTAGAGTGTGACGTCACACTCTACATACACCCCAGCCACAAAAAAAAAAGGCAAAAACCTTTATAGCTAGAATTGTACAACCCATACAACATGATAACACACCACGTGTGTTTCATGGCACATTAATGTATAAACACAACAAATGCAAAAATGAAAATACACACATATACAAATCTTGGAAGGACGAGAGTAGGCCTACTCTAAATAGACAATAAATAAGAAAATATAATTACACAAATTTTAAATAGTATGGTCTTATGCCTAATATTTGTT
>CABFVX010009284.1:8396-19172 GCA_902151425.1 Timema shepardi
CCCCCTCGCCTACAAACCCCGGACATGTTGGTTCTTGATGATTAATTATTAATGACTGTTAATTGATTTTTGCTAATTAATTAATTATTGGCTAGGATTTGGGTGTTATTTATTAAGGGGAACATGCGACCACTCCGTGGCTCGCACCGGCCAGTGTGTGAACATTTCTCTCCAGTTGTGGACGGTGGACTGACAGCCTCGCCCCCTCCCCCCTCTCTACACGCCACTGACTGCCGGTCTTTCACTTGTTGGACACTACAATATCGGGGGAAATTCCCCTCCCGGTAATGCGCCGTGAAGGTCGTTAGATGACACGACCGGATTGAGGAAAAGAAATGTTAAATTTAAACATCTGTGCTCCTTACAGACTCATTAACCTGGAGATAATCGAATGTACATTTAAAAATCGGGTTTTAATCACCTGCCATATTATTAATAGCACCCGGTTTGATAACTTCTAATTTACAGTTATTCTACACTCGGCCATTTGAGCTCATCAAATGTGGTAGCCAGAGACAGAGATTCAACCTTGCACTTAGATTGTTGAACGGTAAAACCACTCTCGTTCTATAAAACCTAGATCGGTCTCTGGGATAGATCGTTTTGCAGGTGATGGCCGCCTGTAATAAAAAAGGCTTCTAGTTTGGAGATGTTCAAAAGGTGAACAAAATCAATAATAATATTTCTGATTGAAAAAAGCGATATAATTATTAGTACAGGATTAATCGGTCACTGACCGCCGTCCCAAGTGCTAAGGGGGTCTGATGTTCAATCCTAGGTCCTGGTACAGATTTTCAAACCCTTACTTTACCTCTGACAAGACTTGTGAATGTGTGGAATGCCAAGCTTCCACAGTGGTTCGGATCCAGTGTTAAACTGTAGGTCCCCTAAACACATTACCATTGTCACCTCTGACAAGACTTATGAATGTCAAGCATTTAAATATTTCAAAATACGCTATCAAGCTTTCTATATATTGACACAAGTAAACTATGCGCGAGTTTCTAATATAATAATATCTAGCATCGCTTCTTACTACCCGTTCGGTTCTAATATATATTTAATAATATTTAAATTATACATGAATTATCTTAAATTCATTTGGTATTTGTAAATATAAAAGTTGAATCAACGGCACGATTTCAGGCTGAAACGATTAATTACCCCTTAGTAGGCGATAACACCGCACAGCTTCTGACATTGGAGTGCTCTATGTTAACAATTCTCTCGTTCGATGCTAGAGTGGACTAGGTACAAATAAATTAAATGGCTAATGCTCGGTAATTGTTAGAATTTAAATTGTATCTATAACGAATATGAAACAGGTATTAACTTAGCATTGCACGTAGCAGCAAGTTCTTAACATAAAGAATGACCACACGGTTTAAGGCTCTACTCTAACAATATACTAGACTACTAAAGATGGGAGGAAGTCGGGCGTGGCTGATAATTAATATTACTCCTTTGATGACTAGATAATTACTTTTTTCCCCGGGTCTATTTCGATCTAAATTAGAATGACGGGTCAATAGTTCTCTATAGAGAAAAAACGAGATTTGGTTCACACATATATATATATATATATATATATATATATATATAGATTTGGTTTATATATATATATATATATATATATATATATATATATATATATATAGGGTTGATTAAAGTAACCCTGTCTTCTTCTTCACGTGAAAATAATAACCAGTTACGGAACGGTTGATTAATCAAGACTAATGGAGTATTCAGCAACATCCACATAAAGTATTTCAATTATCTTCTTTTACATAACTTAAAAAGTGAGTGATTTAATTTTAAATTGAATGTATATTTTCCAGGGTTAAATTTGTGACTGTTCTAAAAGCTAACATTTGTTTAATCTAATCATAAACCATGTTTGAGTCAAATTTTGGTCTAAACGGTTAGGGTCAAACTTGTCAGGGTGCACTGTTAGTGTGACTGGCTCTGATCTAATAGAATGCGGTCCAAACCTGTCAGGGTGCACTGTTAGTGTGACTGGCTCTGAACTAATAGAATGCGGTTCAATCTTGTCAGGGTGCACTGTTAGTGTGACTGGCTCTGAGCTAATAGAATGCGGTTCAAACCTGTCAGGGTGCACTGTTAGTGTGACTGTCTCTGAACTAATAGAATACGGTTCAATCCTGAGAGGTTGCAGAGCTATCGTTCTTGAAAGCTTAGCCAGTACTAAAGTACCTACCACTGCCCGAGGGACGCTAACTTAAACTTAATTTTTTTAGCACCACATCTTGCTAGCCATTAGGTTTGTATGCCTATGAAGAAGGTTTAACGCATTAGCGTAGAGAGATAGTGGAAAACCAATTTGGAAAAACCTCCCTCAACACACCCTATCGGGATCGAACCTCGACTCCAAGTCTTAGGCAGTCTAGTCTTTTACGTAACTAGCGCCTTAGACCATGTGTTCAGTGAAACAGGATTTAAGCATAATTAACCAGAACTTGGGTGACCGTTCACCTTTTGGGAGAAATACCCCCTGACACCAACTGGGAATCGAGCCCGGGACCCCCTGAGTTGGTAATCAACCACGCTGACCACTATACCACGGGGCAAACTTGTGCCTGAAATTCAATTTTAAGACTGGGAATATAGCCTGACATGTTGTACAGATAATGGTCCCGACTATATGACTGGGGCTATACCCTGACAAGTTGTACGGTTAGTGTACCTGACTATATGACCGGGACTATACCCTGACATGTTGCACGGATAGTATGCGTTTCATTTGCGTACTATAGAAATCGACGAAATCGTTCATCTACGAGTTGAGCTAGTGAAGTCAACTCCCTGTCTTAGGCAGGCTAGTATTTTGCGTAACTACCGCCTTAGACCATGTAATCACTGAAACGGGATTTAAACATAACTAACCAGAACTTGTGGGACCGTTCACCTTTTGGAAGAAATACCCATGACACCAACCGGGAATCGAGCCCGGGACCCCCTAAGTTGGTAGTCAATATCGCTGACCACAATACCACGGGGCAAGTTTTTGCCTGAAATTCGATTATAAGACTGGGACTATAGCCTGACATGTTGTACGGATAGTGTACCTGACAATACCCTGACATGTTGTACAGATAGTGGTCCTGACTATAAGACTGGGACTATACCCTGACATGTTGTACGGATAGTGTACCTGACGATGAGACTGGGACTATACCCTGACATGTCGTACGGATAGTTTACCTGACTATAAGACTGGGACTATACCCTGACATGTCGTACGGATAGTTTACCTGACTATAAGACTGGGACTATACCCTGACATGTTGCAAGGATAGTGTACCTGACTATAAGACTGGGACTATACCCTGACATGTTGTACAAATAGTTGTCCTGACTATAAGACTGGGACTATACCCTGACAGGTTGTACGGATAGTGTACCTAGCTATAATTTGTTTAATCTATTCATAAACCATGATTCAGTAAACATTTTGGTCTAACCGGTTAGGGTCAAACTCCTAACTTCCTATAAATATTATCAAAATTTATTTCTAAAATGGAAACTTGGACGTAATTATCTGTTGAACCGGAACACATTATATGATCTCTTCAATTTTTAATTATTATTATAATTTAATACTCATGCACGATACTTATTTTTCTCTATCATGAGTCTCGGGTTTGATGAAAAAATAAATCCCTATAACTATTATGTGCGCCTAAAATTTAAACTTTCTTAGTGGGCGTATTTACAATAGCTGGCGCCTGATTACTAGTCTTATTTAAACTCTCTTTTGTTTAACAAAACATTTGAAGTAATCTCTAAATTAAATCTAGTCCAAAGCACCTAATTTAAAAAAGTATCCGGCAACACGTCTTACTATGTATATGATTTGAATACTAACAAATAAACCTTCTCCCTAAGACAGGTTCTTTAAATCAAAACTATCTGAGCGTAAAACCAATGTGTTATCTTTTTTTTCAATTATGCGTTTATATAAATGACAAACAAAAAGTAGTCGTTTATTGACCCGCAACAGCCAAGGTGAGATGGAGTTGAATGTGTTGCAGGTGACAACCCTGCACCTGATCTTAAGGTAACCACTTCTGCACTGCTTAGAGCCGGTATGAAGGTCTCAGTGCTGGACAACGGCCACACCGTTGATAAAAAAATTTACAACACACTCACAGCTACGGTTGTTGTTTCTGCATTGCCAGCGGTATCGTCGTAAAGGACAAATACCATCTCAAAGTGATAAAGATTTTTAAAAACAAACTGAGGAAAATAAAGGACTCTAAGAATTACTTGAGAAAATCGGTGCTGCTCAAAAGCATAATGAGACGACTGCAGAAAGAGGTTGAAGAAGCGAAGTTACAGAAACAGCATGCCCCTTCATACCCCTGGTGCTATACACCGCACGGTTTCACAAGAGATACTCCTTGCGAAGATGATGGTGTCGTGAGCCCTCTCTCTGGGACCAACACCGGGAGTTCTGAGACATCAGTATTGAATGACCCCCCCACATTGGCTCTAACTCTGGACAACAATTGTTTGCTGAAGAACGATTCTTTCAAGAAGTGTTCCTTTGATGAAGTAGAGGATTACACCGTCCGTGACGTCCTACGACAGTTCTACATGCCACCGACACTGTGTATGCTCGATGAGGACAACGCCGTATTATAGATCCCTTCATCATAATGGGGGAGGTTTTCTAATAGACTTTTCATTCTCCCTCCGGGTACACTTACATCCCATTATTCCTACAAGATATTGCTGCATTAGTGAACAAATGGTGCAAATCAACAGTTCTGAGAGGAGCATGTGACTATGGTGATTTGACTCTTAGAAGTTACAATATTGTCTGAAATACGTAGAAAGTATTATTATTATAACAACCATTTTCCAAATGACTATAGTATAAATGACTTAAGTTTTACTTTACATATATAGTCTAACTCCACTTCTTTCCACCTCTTTTGTATTACAAATGTAACATTAATATATTAAATACCTGGTGGTATTATGACAATTTTACTAACACATAGCGTATAGCCCAAACGGGTAGTAAGACGCATTGCTAAATATTATTATTATTAATTAGGCCTACTTTTAAATATATCTTAGCTGTACGACAAAACCATTTTTAGGGGGGACTGTTTNGGGGGAACTGTTTGATTTGACAATTAATACTATGTTTGTTCTTGTGGGAGAACAACTTGTATAGCTAACTTATTTGATCCCAAATGACTTATTTGGTATCGTTGGAACTCTTTTACATTATAAATAATACAGTTTATTAGTTTATCTAAAATAAAATAACTTAAGCGTAGTTTACATGCATAAATATATATATATTGTTGCATGTAAACTACGCTTAAGTTATTTTATTATAGATAAACTAATAAACTGTATTATTTATAATGTAAATGTATGTATATATATATATAAATATATATATATATGTAAATGTATGTATATATATATATAAATATATATATATATGTAAATGTATGTATATATATAATATATAATATATTATATATAATAATATATATATATGTAAATGTATGTATGTATATATATAATATATAATATATTATATATATATATATAAATAATATATATGTAAATGTATATATATATAAAGTCTGATTTTAACAGGAAAAATCTAATATTTAAAAATACCAAATAAATTTAAGGTAGTTCACGTGTAATTTTTTTTTGAAAATTTAAATTTTGGTAAATATATATTAGAAAAATTTTGGTTCAAAGTTTATATTTACAGATTAGTTATTGTGATCAACAAAATGTTGTGTTAGAAACTCTGATTTTGACAGGAAAAATCTAATATTTACAAATACCAAATACATTTCAGGTAAGTCACGTATAATTTTTTTTAATTTAAATTTTGTTAAATATATATTAGAAAAATTTTGGTTCAAAGTTTATATTTATAGATTAGTTATTGTGATAAACAAAATGTTGTGTTTGTTTTTATGAATAAAACATAGTTATTATTATTTGGTCCTCTATTTCAATCATAAATATTATTATAGAATAATAATTGATTTTTTTCACCTTTTGGGTATATTTTATTTAAATTAAATAACAAATAATTTGTTTGTTTCAGTTAAAAACGCCGCAATTAGACTTATAAATTACGTTATTATTGTTAATCGACCAGAGTTCCTCAAGCGGAAATATATTAGACATAATTACATGAATAATATTTAAAACAATGTTTATATATCATTATTAGTATCATTTCATGGTTTGATCTATATCTGTGAAAACTTTTATTTGTGTAAGTAAATATTATAAAAACTGCTATGTTTGTGTTTTAACGTCTACACCCAAATACCTCTCCCTCTCCTATCCTATGAATACAAGTTTATATTGACTTAGAAGCTCTGTCTCAAATATTATGGATAAGTTGAAACAATTCAGCTCATTTACTTTCTCTTTGGGTATAAATCTAAAGTCTACGAAGTAAACACAATACTTATTAATTGGTCACCTGTCTTGACGTATGAATACGTGAAATTAGAGCTAGGGGCTTTTCTAGTTGTTCCTATGAAAATGGGATTGTAGCTCAGCGAGTTTCGATCTTGTTTTTTTCTCTCTCTTCCCTGCATGGCTATCCGTGTATTTATATTAATAGAGCAGGAATCTATAATAATAAAAGAAAGTGTGTGTGTGTGTGACTCCCGAGCCCGATCTATTTACCGTTATATTCCATTCGCACTAGCTCTCTCTCTGAGGCTTGATGTATTTCTCCTCTGCTCCGTCTAGAGGGATAGACTCAAATTACTTTTATAAATAAAAGCCATATATTGTTGAGTCACACGTCCCTGGTTCGATTCCCCTATCCAATAAGTAAGCTATAAGTTATTTAAATGATACGGTGGACAGCAAAGAATTGTCTCTCTCTCTCTCTCTCTATTAGCTATATTAAAAATTCGTAAGATTTGTGAAATGCGCTAATAGGTATGGGAGTGTTAAACATTACATCAGAAAACTTATAGCCATAGGAATTGTTTGACTTTTAGATTAGTTTACAGATGTTTCGAGGAACGTATACTTATGGGCTTCATAATATTATTTAGAAACCGCCCTAATATTTTCCCTGGATGTGACCGCTCATGATGTTTAAAAGTAGGTCAATAGGAATGACACGCGTTACTATTTGTTTGCGTCCTGTGAATACATAGGTTAACAAATAACTGGTTTGTATACATGAAATTACTTTTGTACTCTGAAGCGCCTCACACATCATTAGCGAAGAAGAGGTTCCTAATCGTGGTTCGAACCCAGGTGGAAATTTTTCCACTCAATGAGGACGGTGACGGGAAATTGTGGTTCGAACCCTTTCAGGTGCAAAGAGGGTGTGTTTTTTCCCCTCATAAGTATAAGTTCATAACACTTTAAGAAGATTACAATTATTAAAGAATTAGTAAATTATAGGTCTTTAGAAAAAATCTCCAATATACTCTGTTTAACGTGCGTTATATCGGTATAGCGTGCACCTTTCAATTCTATTGTATTTTATCGTTTAGATGAGAGAATCTGTGTTTGACTCTTGGTATGGTGAGATATGCGTTAATACACCTTATGAATACCTTATATAAATATAAACATATTTCTTAGAGACAGTTTTGATAAATATTACTATAAATACCTGTAATAATAACTTATTATTCGTGACCGTGTAAAACTATTTGTATGTCTTCGGTTCATGCTTATTGACTCACAACAGCCTAGGTGAGATGGAGTTGAATGTGTTGCAGGTGACAACCCTGCACCTGATCGTAGTTTTAACGGCTACATCCCCCTCTCTCTCCTATCCTAGAAGCTCCATCTCAAACATTATGAACAAAATACTTTCTCTTTGATAGCAATCTGAGTCACAACAATGTTGACAACTTCTTCAGGTCTTTGATTCTCCAACAAAATTATTTTAAGGATTTAAAAATAATAATAAATACATTTTATTGCTAGTTTTTTATTGACAATCAGCAATTGATTAATTTAAAACATTCATAACAACAACAACAACAAGCAGCAATATTAATTTAAGTCTTTTTGACCAATACATATAAACGAGATCTACCATCTAGATAATAAGTAGGAGCCACCTCCAAAATAGTTCAAGACACGTTGAGAGGAGCTAGAGCGTATATTGACAATGATTACACAGTTTTTACCTAGCATTCTTACTCTTCCAACAAACTCAAGCACAATAACATTCTGTTCTCTTACGATAGCACAACGTTATAACCTTTGTTTTTTTCTCAAGTTCGTTTAAGCACGTGACACGATTGTATTCCTTAGGTCTAACGCACTGCATAATACCTCCTCGTCCTAACAGGCATCCTGGTGAGCCGCAATTGGAGGTGTTTGATGGCATTGATGTTTGTGTCGAATAAGATTGGAGAGCTTTGCGTAGGATCCGCCGCATTTAAATGGCATAATGTCAGTTGGAGATGCAGCAAAAGAAATATCCCTGAGAGAAAAATAAACACTCGCTCTACTCACAAACTCTAAAGGTTTTTTTAATGTTACCGCTAGCTCTGATGACGCTGGCAGAGTGCTACAAGCACATGAGCACGTCTAGTTTATTAATTCACTTTTAAACATCAAACTTTGTCCTCCGAGATATATCATACAGCGTGCTTTAGATTTAAATCGCTTGCAATCCAAATAATAGATTGACTTTGGAAGGAAGAAGGTACCGCAACTACCCAGACTGAGTATGTAGTCGTCGAGGGTTTCACCTATAATTTTAACATTTGAATAATTTTTGTACATTGTTAAATCCTCGAGATTTACGAGTTCTTCGGACTTTACCTCCTCCCCCGGTAGTTGTGGGCACGCGGGTGACTCTGCTGACTGGTAGGTAGACGACTCTGGTGGTGGGTACTCGGGTGACTCTGGTGGTGGGTACTCAGGTGACTCTGGGGGCGGGTACGTCTGTGACTCTAGGGGTGGTGGCGGTGGCGTCGTGAAGTAGGGTGGCGGGTGGTGTGGAGCTCTGAAGAGTGGTGGTGGCGGCCGGGGCAACACAGCCACAACGTCCCCCTTGCGTAAATTATACACGGTGCACATCATATAATACATGTACGTTTCCTCAATTCGCTCGTAGGGTAGTACTTCCGTCGCTCTTATCGTGTGACAGGTAGAGTCGCAAAGCTTTATGTAGCCTCGCTCCTCTTTGTACATTACATGTCTATCACTCACCGCCATACTCTGAACATTCTCTACAGTCATAAAGGCACGCCCCTCAATCGTATGACCCACAAACATTAAATTAATATAGCCATATCGAAGCATGGTGAGCGTACCTGAGAGCTAAGCGTTCTGTATGGTCCACAATGCTCGTGTATTAATTGCTCCGCTATCCGATGTTGTTGTTGTTAACTGCCGCGTCTCTTAAACGCGTTCAAAGTTCACAATGGTAGGTGAACCGGGTTTTACTCCGGCGCAGGTAAATACCAGTTTTTCTTTATTAAGTTTACACACGTCTTCATCTGTTAGAGTACCAAAACGACAGGGTAAATATACACAAAACTCGCCATCTATATAGGCTAATTAGGCGTCTTCCGAACTTTGTATTGACCGCTTTTAATTTATCCACCGAGTACTTTTGATCTACGGTTAGATCACACAATTTTACGGTATGCATGGCGTCAACAATATTTACCAGCTGCTGTAACTTGTTCATCTTAAGCTGCTCTACAAACGCTTATAAATAGGCAACCAAGTGGGTGCCCCTCTTTATACCCACCCCCCTCCATCGACGTCACGAAAAGAACAGGTTCGCGATCTATTCTTGTCTCGACTTGTCTTGTCTGCCCACCAACCTGGCGCCCTGGAAAACCCATTGCCCTGGTCAGTGACCTCAATATCCATTCTTTTCTTAACTCGTCTTGTAGGGCTGACATACTGGTGCCAGGGAAAACCCAAAAGGGTTGCGACACACTGACCTAGTTCACGATCTATTATTGTCTCGACTCGTCTTGTTGAGCCGTCAAGCTGACGCCAGGGAAAACCCCCGTTGCCTGGTGCAATGACCTCAATATCTATTCTTGTCTCAACTCGTCTTGTCGGGCCGGCATACTGATGTCAGGGAAAACCCTAGGGGTTTGCGACACACTGACCTAGTTCACGATATATTCTTGTCTCGTGAGACACCAACCTGACGCCAGGGAAACCCCGCTGCCCGGATCAATGACCTCAATATCTATTCTTATCTTGTAGGGCCGACATACTGGCGCCAGGGAAAACCCAGTTTGCTGAGGTCACGATCGATTTACGTCCTGACTTGTCGACCCACCAGACTGGCGCCAGGTTTGAGACACATACCTCTAAGGAGGGGGGAAGTTAAAGGCAGGGGAACCATTTATCACACTCTACCCCCAACAGCCATAGCGTGAGGTTCGTGCTGGACAGTCCGACAGAGCCTTGTGATGGAGGAACCAATGTTCATTCTACCCCCGATGGCCATAGCGCGAGGTTCGTGCCGCGGCCTCATGCTCCCCCCAAATAAACTACAACGCCCTAATCAATGAATAAAAACTCCAACACATCAATCCTAGCCAATAATTAATTAGCAATCATTAATTAACAATCATTAATAATTAAACGGTCGTCAGGAGAGTTTCCTTCCGGTACAGTCCGACAGGGCCTTGTGACGGAGAAACCAATGTTAATTCAACATAAGACAGCCATAGCGCGAGGTTCTAATAAACAAATCAATGAATAAAACTCCAACACCCAAAACCTAGCCAATAATTA
>CABFVX010009285.1:0-19171 GCA_902151425.1 Timema shepardi
TTCCTACCAATATCCTACTATATAGTAGATTTATGGTAGGGAAAAAGGCCTTTCAGAAGTCAATTCCTACGGTGAATGGATTATAAAGCTAAAATTTAAGATAAAGTTTTTGTTCCTCTCACATAAAATTACTTTCAACTTCTTCCATTACCTGTCTCAGTGGCCACAGGGTCTTAGGCATCACTCTTGTATTCGACTAGACTGCCGATGACAGGGAGGTCAGGGTTGGATTCCCAGTCGAGTGTAGGCCATAATGAGGGTGTTTTCCCCTAAATAGTTTTACACTCTCCCTCCACGTAAATATATGTACACTTCCTCTCAATCCATTCTTCCTCACCCCTAGTTAATTAGCGTAATTATTACATATGTGTATAAACTGACCAGGTAGTAAGACGCGGTGCTAACAAAAATTATTACATTTATTACATTAAGATCAAGAGAAAGGTGTGTTGTTGTTTTTTTTGTTTTTTTTTAGCACCGCGTCTTACTACCCGTTTGGGTAATACACTTAAGTACTAATTACGCTAATGGATTAGGAATTGGGAAGGTCGAACTTAGAGGAAGTGAATCCGCATTTGCGTGGAGGGAGAGTGGGAAACCATTCAGGAACACCCCCCAGTTCACCTGACCGATATTCGAACCTCGACCTACCCGTCCTTGGCATTCGAGCTCAACATGACTAGCGCGTTAGCTAACTACGCCACCGAGGCGGGTTGAGAAAGCCGCATTGAATAATACAAAGGATATTACACTCTTTTATGGTGACATATAAAAGTTTATTTTTATTCTGTGTCAAAACTGCAGTTGTAAGTTCACTATGGATAATTTCAATGGGATAGAATACCAAGGAGTAAATATTGAATACGTGTGTTAAAAATAGAAAGCAAACAACAACTACAAATATTTACATTCTATATCGTCTTTAATCCATATCAATGACCAATTAGTTTATGGTGTTACAACTAAATTAAATTTTACACAAATTATTGCCGGTAAAATTTAATAAAATACACCTTTTTATATAAATACCCAGGTAGAAGGATCATTTGTTGGTCATCCAAAATTCTTAAAATAGGGCATAGAATTTTGTTTATAGGAAATTATAGCAATAAATAATTTTAGAACTATGTTTTAAGCACAAGCTTAAATATTTTTCCCATTTATCATTTAACGTACTAGCCAGCATAATATTAGTATATTAATTAACTCTCATATTATAAGACCAGCCAGGAACTGAAATTTATCGAGTATAAATAAAATAATATAATTTTTAATATTACATTTATTGTGTTATTTTAACAAATAGGTTTTACTCAAACAGTTTGATGATCTCGGCCCACGATGGGCGCCAATTGAAGTGATGCAGATATATAGTGAGATATTTGACCCAGGATACGGAGCCAATTAAAGTGATATGGTATTTTATTGAGATATTGCCCTGTGATTGAGCACTAATTATAATGATATCGAGGCTTTATAGAGATGGTGACACGTGTCTGCGCTACTGCGCACTTTTCACATGATTAGATGATCTGAGTATATTAGATGCTAATAATTATGAAATTAGAAAGACTGTTAAGGTGAGGCAGAAAGGAGCGCAAGTATTTTTACAGTTTTTATAGAATTGCAATCTTTTGGCCGAAATTAATTAAATATTTCTCCAATAGCAACATAGAATTTAGTTTTCTGCACATGCTAATATCAACAGATCTTGAATATCTATCAAGGGTGTCCTGGAATTTTTTCAAAAATTTTCTCTTTATTTAAAAAGTTTTGACAAAATTACAGGACATCCTTGACAGATATTCAAGATCTGTTGATATCTGAATGTGAATAAAACTAAACTCTTTGTTACTACTGGAGAGATATTTGATTTATTCTAGCCAAAAAAATGTAATGCTATAAAAACTGTAGAATTACTCGCGCTCCTTTCTGCCACACATTAAAGTTGAACACGGTTTATTTAGATAATTACACTCTCGGCATTGAAGATATGATATAAAATGACACAGTTTTTATTAAATTACAAATTGTTTTTTTGTGTTATTTTACACGTTCTGCATCCTGGGTACTGTGTGCTGTGTAGATTTGTGTTACTCATACTTCACAGATATTTTACCGACACTGTTTTAATGAGCCGCGTGATGAATCCTGAGTACTGTATACTGTGTATAATTGTGTTACTACTTCACTGTATTATTGACACTGTAAAATACTCTATCACTGATTCACTATATTACCAGTACTATATAGATATATGTTACTGCTTCGCTGTGTTACCGGCACTGTTAAATACAGTTTTACTGCTTAACTATATTACCAGTATTATATAGATATATGTTACTGCTTCGCTGTGTTACCGGCACTGTTAAATACAGTCTTACTGTTTCAATATATTACCATTATTATATAGATATATGTTACTGCTTCGCTGTGTTACCGGCACTGTTAAATACAGTCGTACTAGTTCACTATATTACCAGCACTATATAGATATATGTTACGGCTTCGCTGTGTTACCGGCACGGTTAAATACAGTCTTACTGCTTAACTATATTACCAGTACTATATAGATCTATGTTATTGCTTCGCTGTGTTACCGGCACTTTTAAATACAGTCTTACTGCTTCACTCTACTACCAGCACTATATAGATTTATGTTACTGCTTCCCTGTGTTACCGGCACTTTTAAATACAGGCTTACTGCTTCACCTTATTACCAGAACTGTATAGAATTATGTTACTGCTTCGCTGTGTTACCGGCACTGTTAAATACAGTCTTACTGCTTCACAATATTACCAGTACCATATATATTTATGTTACTGCTATGGATTAATACACACGAGTGACTTATATATGACCTAGCCCTTGCCTCTTGGGCCCCTTGTCACCAGTGTCAAAACTAACTAATGGAAAAACTCCTGGTGACCTTATGTTGTGAAGGCTGGCTTCCTATGGGGTAAAGGGATCCAGCACGACACGTGCTTTACTTAAATACAACGGAGTTGATCTTTGAAAGGAAAATAAGTTTTATGGTACAATATATTTAAATTACTTCTGAAAAGAGCGTGACTCTCCATGTATGAAGTGTTAAAAGGATATTTTATATATAGTTCATAAAGAAAAATACACCTTCCCTATCCATGACTTTTTAAATATATGGGAGGGGTTCATTACAATATGTTTGGTTTGTAATCATTTATCTGAAATTTAACATTATATTTTTTAACAAAAATCACAAATTCACCTGTTATTCTTAAACATATTGACTTAAATATTTTTAGAGAGATCAATAAATAAATAATACAATTATTTATGTAAATTCATCAAAGATAGTCTATCTTATATTTATATTTGTTACATTCAATGCAAGGAATTGATTTTTAATGAAATCCCCAAGATATATTGATAAACTATTTTTCTTTTTTATATAATGCTTGACAATGAAATGGAAAAATGGCTTTATAATTTTATAATACGTTATAATACGTTACTAGCTATTATGTTTTGGACCTCACGATTAAAATTATAAATTATTTGATTTCTCAAAAACAGAAGATAATTTACAAAATATTCTAACGATTTGGTTAAAAATGGGTATCATGGTGTTGTTTGATATAACCCATTAATACTGAAAACTTGTTTTTGGGGGGGAAATTATATTATGTTTTGGACATCACTAATAAAATAATAAGTCATGGGATTTTTCAAAAACAGTAAATAATTTACAATTTTTTTAACCAATTGTTTACCAATGGGTATCATGGTGTTGTTTGACATAAACCATTAATAATTTAAACTTGTTTTTTGGTAAAAACGTGCTAAAACTTGAAATATTTAAAACTTGTCTCTAACGATTTGGTTCTAAATGGATACCATGGTGTTGTTTGACATAACAATTATCACTTTGAGCTTGTTTTCGGGGTAATAGCTCATTTACGAGTTGTTTACTGATGACTGATTTTTCAAAAACTTTAAATATCTTACAAATGACCTTAACGATTTGTTTTAAAATGGGTATCTAGAGAATGTTTGACATGAAAACTAACAGTGTACATTTGTTTTTGAGGTAACAACTCATTTATGGTTGTTTACTGATGCTTTACATTTCAAAAACTGCAAATATTTTTAAAACTGCCGTAACGATTTGGTTCCAAATGAGCATCTTGTGAGTGTTTTGAGGCAAATAACACTATATAGTTTTTTTTTATTAAAATTCGATAAAGGGTATTTTACCAAGGAGTGATTTTTTTTTAATTTGTATTATTTTTAAAATGGCCGTAGTATTTTTTTCTCTTAAAAATATATCAAGGGAGTGTTTGACATAAACATGACAAATAAAGCTGTATAGCCTATTATTTGGTGTGAAAAAATTGTTTTTGGATAATTTATTAATGACTAGTATTATTTTATTTGAATATTTAAAAAAATATCTTTATTGATTTGGTTCAATATTGGTATCGGGAGATTATTTTAAATATCAATAATAATGCCTCTTTGTTTGTATGAAATAAATTAATTTAAGGGTGGTTTACTTAAAACAAACAAAAATACTGTTCTGGAAATGGACCTTGAAGATTGAAATCAAAATGAGAATCTTTTAATAGTTTTCATGATAAACAGAAATAAGTTTTTACTTTTACAACTCGATAATTTTAGGGTAGTTTACAAATAATTTATTTTTAAATATTTAAATTTCTGTAAATATATTTGAACCATTTGGTTTAATATATATATATATATATAAAGAGTGGTAATTTTGATTAACAGGATGATTTGTTTATATATAATTATATATTCTAATTTATCATGTAAAACAATCCCAATATAAAAAATTTATGTGTTTATTCATTTGCTATATGTCTATTTTAAACTAAATATTTAAGTCCATTTTAGAAACTTTTCAAATTTTCAAAATTTGATATAAGTAAACGAGCTTTGAATTAATTTATTTTAGAAGCATCAATATACATTATGATCTATAGTGTAAACTATAACAACTAGAAAGAAAAATCAGTAAGATCATTTTGAAAAAAAAGAATTTTTGAAAATTAATTTCTCAGCAAACTAAGCCCTATCTTTAAATGTTTACTTTTTTTAAGAAAAACAAACAAATTGAATTACTTACTACGCAAAAAACTACTCTGATTCTCATTTTCAACCAAATCATGTGCGCCATTTTTAAAAGATTGATGTGTTGTTTGTCGTTTCAAACAATTCCGATATCATTTTTAAACACAATCGTTAGATCCCATTTTTGAAATATTTCAAATATTTTAAAATAAATAATCTGTGAGCCATCCTCAATTTGGGGGCTATAAACAAAATAAAATTCATCATTACTGCTCTATACCTTAGGGAGGACAGACAGACAGAATTGTAATATCTACTTTTTAGGGTTTGGAATCACATAAAATATAGATTCAGCATAATCTCGAAGCCGAAAATGTTCATTATCATTTGATTACAATAATATTTATATTTTAAATAAAGTCAAAAGCCACTGCGTTTTACTAAAGATCAAGATTAGGGAAGAGTAATGTATAATTATTCTGGAAATTTTCCCGTATTTGCGTTGAAGAAGAGTGGGAAACCATTTAGAAAAAAAAACTCATACGCCCAACTGATATTCGAACCCCAACCTCCCCAGAACAAGAAAACCAGACTAAATGATCTTGAGACGTGTCCACAAATGCTTATTTACATGAATGGGGCCACATCTCTCTTAAAAAAAATTAATAAAAAACCATAGGTGAATAACCCGTACGGGCAGTAGATGCGGTGCTAAAAGAACCACCCGTAAAAATGATAAATTCAATCAATAATTTTATTAGTACATTAACTAGTGTAGCCTTTTTACCAGTGTGGCATTTTACTAAAAGAGTTGGCTCATTTACAACGAGATCTACTGGTGGGATCCATCTAACACGGAAAAAGGGAAATGGTTATAGTGCAGTCCAGCAGGGATATACATTGAACATGGATGTTGAAGATTCAATGTTTTCCTCATAGATGATTTTAAACCACCAATGTTTTGTAGCGATGTCCGAGATAGCGATATGTTTGTGTGCTTGTTTTATTATTATTATTACTATTATTTTTATTATTTAGCACCGCGTCTTACTACCCGTTCGGGCTATACGCTTTAAGTACTAATTACGCTAATGGATTGAGAAATAAGAAGGTTGAAATAGAGGAAGTGAACCCGCATTTGCGTGGAGGGAGAGGTGAAAACCCGTTTAGGAAAACCCCACCCCCAGTTCACCCAACCGAGATTCGAACCTTAATCTCCCCGTCCTCAGCAGTCGAGCCCAACACGACTAGCGCGTTAGCCAACTACGCCACCGAGGCGGGTATGTTTGTTTTAAAAATAGTACATTATTGTTATTAGTTTTTAATACTTTCTTTTTAATTGATAGATGAGTTTCATATTCATTTATTACAAATACACTTCAGTTACAGTTTCAATTGGTTTGAAAAATATTATCAATGTTATTGGTTCTATAACATCGATGTTTTCAGACGATAGTCTTTTTTTCATCTATGTTACTTTATTAATACAGATATCGATTTTGTTCGCGCAATGTTCATTCAAATTTTAGTCCTATTGACTGCACTAAATTACTCTAATGTGTGAGAGGGAGAGTGGAAAATTATTTAGGATAAACCACGCTCAGTACACCTGACAGGAATCGAGGCCCAACCTCACCATCTTGGCGGTCTAATCTATTGCAAGAGTGACGCCTTAAACCATGTGGCCAGTGAGGCGGGTATTAACAATCAAAAATATTTTCATATATCAGCAATTCTTGTAAAATGTGTTCGATAATTAAAACCTTAACGTAAAAAGTATATAATTAAAGTAAAATTATGTTAAATGTGTCAGGTACCTACAAAAAAGATTAGATGCAAAATTTAAACTATAGCATCCAGAGTGGTCTGAACATTGTAAGTTGGAACTCAAGAAGCTTATCTGCTCTTGAGATCAAGCTATTTCTGTCTTTTATCCCTTTAATTGGGGGAGATAATATCTAATAAATACCTGACTGGCTACCTTCATCCCCTCACTTGGTCAAAGGGGGCAAGTTAGGGAATGATTGACACTCATGGACCCCCCACCTAACCAGCCTTTACTCCTTCCCTAGCAGTTTACAGATTTTAAGCTCCACCCCCCACCCTCCTGAGATGATTTTTTTTTTCATAGCCTTTAACTTTGAGTCCATCGTGTCGTGAAATGGAGTCTTAATCCACGTGGCTAAGGGTACTATTCCACCGTAACTTCTCCACGTCCTTTGGGAACGCCACTTTCCAAGTCAGAAGCATCTGGGCTGGAAGGCCACAGGGTTCCTTCGTGGGCTCGGTGCTCTTCAGTCTGTATGTGAACGACATTCCTAAATTCCCAGACACCAAGTTGGCACTGCCTGCGGATGACACGGCTCTAGTAGTGGAGTTGTGGTAAGGGCAGATAGGGGATAGGAGACCCCAGACGCACCTGATGCAGTTGGAGGGGTGGCTGGCCACCAAGATGACAAATATTAACGCGGAGAAGAGCGGTACAGGGCTATTTACATGGAAAAGAATGTTCTACAGGCTGGCCCCTCTCCCGTTGTTTGGAGAGCAGATCAGATGGGCGAACAATGCTTGGTACCTGGGACACACACTGGACACCAAAATGACCTTTTGACTACACTGTACTAAGATACTGAACAAGGCGAGGCAAAGGCTGGGAATCCTAGGTCCACTGCTTAACAGGTTTAGTGCCCTGTCTGCAAGGAACGGTCTAACACTGAACAAGCAACTACAGTAGCCCCATGGCTTCTTTGGTGCTGACTGACAGTTCACAAATGACTTCTGACAGTCAACAGTTGGGTATATACCTAAATTTTGACTGTCAAAAGTGACAGCTGCCAAACACATGTTTTTGAAGATCATATGGTTCGGCGTAGGGATACATAATTTGGTCTGGTAGCTTTTCAAAGCTGTCAATCAGCACCAAAGAAGCCATAGGGCTACTGTACTCAAGCCTATCCCCAAATATACATGTCTGACTTGGGACCACCCGGAGGACAAATATATGAGTAGGATGCAGGCATTCCAGAGCAGGTGTTGAAGGATCATTGTGGACTTACCTTGGTACGCTCACAATGCGACTCTGCAACGTAACCAATTCCGGAAGTTGGTTCAGTCTCTCTACGACAGACTTCCCAATGTCACCAATCTTCCTATACAGGGGATCGGAAATTACGTCATTGACCCTGGAGGGTGCCACCGACGTCCCAAAGCCCTGTTCGGAAAAGTGTAAAACAGTGGTTTGGGAGGCTCTCACCTAGCCCCCCATGGAGTTGTGTCTCTACACGTAGCTCTAAAAACCCTTAATCAGTTCGCCAATATAATTTTTCTCCCACCAGTATTAATAATAATAATAATAATATGTATTTTCTTTGTTTCAAAACCTATACGTAATGCAACATTCTGTTTGTTTTAATTTCCGAGAACCATACGGTGTGACCAATTGGTCGGTACGTTCTGGAATGTGCTCATGTTCTCCCCTTCAAGGAGCATCAGAGCATGCTAATCTGGGTATACTTCTGCCAAGGGTATGGGTATCTCAAGGACCTAGGAACATACATTTCGGAAACTTTGTGTGGTAGCTTATGGATCCTGGGAGAAACACGCTTCATATGTTTATTTCTAGTTTCATATATATTGTAATCTTAACACCATAGACTGCATGAATAACAGTGCAGATAACTTTAAAACCAATAAATCTAGAAAATATAAAATTTACATATGAATTAAGGGTAAGTGAGATGTATTTTTCTTTTTCTTTTTTTTTTTAGTTTTACACATAAGCCATAAGACATTTTCAAACAGGTTTTCAATATTATTAACTATAAATATGTGTTGTTTTATGTAGTAGAAGTTCGTTTCCTACTCCACCAACTCAAGGCGGTAGCAGCCAGCTTGGTATGATAAACAATTGGAGTATGATTTTGGGATTACAATAAATAACATATACTTTTATTTTCCTCTTGTTTTATTGATGTATTTAAAACAACATATTTATGTGCAGTATGATAAAATATTAAAATATATTTTCTAATATATATATATATGACTACGAATGTGTATTAATAATAATATAACGGGTAGCAAGTATTAATATACATTCCAAGTTTTAGGATATTAACCTCTTCTAATCTTCTATTTACCGGTTTAAAATATCCTGAATTTTATCTTAAAATGTTAAGTATGGTAGTTTCAGATCTGTTGTGCCCAAAAGCTATCAAACTATCTTGCTAAAAAATTATAGCTATTATTAAGATTTAAGGGTTAATTTATAAAGCTTTGATATATATATGTCTTTTATTTATGTTATATCACTAAGAAATTAATATTCCTACTGAAAGAAACTGAAAAAGTTAATGTACATTTTTAATTGGATACATTTTAAATCCAAACGCCAATTCATTCAGAAGAATTATTTAGTTGTTAATAATGTATTTATCTAGATGGTGTTGCAAATGTAATAAGCAATATTGATAGGTTCCTGGTATAATACAGTAACAATAACATTGGCACGGTCTTCATGGCTCAAAAACGGATGGAAGGAAACTTATTCTATAAACTGTTGATTCATCATTTGGTGGTTGTCACCCTCTTCTTCTTCTTCTTCTTCTTGCGAAGAGGAATCGTCAAATCTCTCCCTAGAGAAAAAGGAAATTCTTGGTTGAGGACCATTAAACTCATCTATTGAAGGTTGACGAGGACATGGTCTACATTTGCAAGGTCTGATTCTTCTGATAGGTGCTAGAATTCTATCTATGGCGATCAATAAATCCGTAAAAGATGTTAAATCTGTAACTGATGTATCATCTGTAGCTGATGTATCATCTGTAGCTGATGTGTCATCTGTAGCTGATGTGTCATCTGTAGCTGATGTGTCATCTGTAACTGATGTATCATCTGTAGCTGATGTACCATCTGTAGCTGGTGTTTCACCTGGAGTTGGTGTTTCATCCGTAGCTGATGTTTCAGGTTGAGTTGGTGTTTCATCTACGGCTGATGTAGCTGGTGTTACATTTGCAGATGATGACACACCTGTATCCACAATGGTAGCGTTGCTATCATCTTGACAGGAGATGAGTCCACAAAATGCAGAATAAAACACCACCAAGGAGGTGATGTAAAAGGATCCACCCACCTGAAAAAAAGGTTGTGCTATTTAGGTGTGAAAGCCAATGTACTGTACATAAATTTATTTTTTAATGGATTTCAAATATAATTTATTCATAACGAATTTAGTACTGGTATTTTAGTAGCTATACTTATAAATCTCAATATGGTTTTTAGTCAGGTGAATTTGAATTTTTGTGTAGGAGAAAAGTCGGGAAATTTTCGTTCTTATATTTATATAACTCTATGATTGATTAAGTTTGGTAGTGTAAAGAAATTAGTGTCAGACAGTGGAACCAGTGCGTTTCTCATTGACTACTCTAACTTCGCTACCTGTT
This sequence comes from Timema shepardi, assembly GCA_902151425.1. Taxonomy (NCBI): domain Eukaryota; kingdom Metazoa; phylum Arthropoda; class Insecta; order Phasmatodea; family Timematidae; genus Timema; species Timema shepardi. The sequence goes on from CABFVX010009285.1 coordinate 10,516, forward strand.
CTACTCTATATCCCTCCTTGTTTAGCAAGTATGCAGTGGCTCACTTGTCTGAGGGATTAGAGCTGACAGGAAGGAGGAAAAGTCACACATCTGGAAGATTCCGGGTTCTTTTTATTCTAACCCAATAATCTATAAATTGAGGATTCGAGCCCCTTAGTCATGGGCACCCCTATATATATATTTATACACTGTCAGCGATAGCCAGATTTTCTCAGTTCTGGTTCCCCAACCAGTGAGTCCCAGAGAAGATAAGTGAGTTTAGTGTTTGTGTGACACGTGTAGGTTTGGTGTGCATGACGATGGGACCAGTGGCGGGATGCCATGAGTGTCTTGGGCATTGAATGTAAATGGTACCGTGAACGAATATCATAATAAACTGATATTTGGACATTTAATTAATTATATAATATTTCTATCAATAATCTGCTTATTTAATTAATTTAATTGCATTCATTGTTTTCATTTTCATTAATTGACAGACAACTAATTTACTTACCTAATACAGTAAACTGTTTGGTTATAATCTTAATCAGGGTAATTTTATTTACTGTGCATTCACTTGTTATTTATTCACTTGCAAACTATTACTTTTATTGCTTGATTTGGTGAATTGTGTAGCTGTATCGTTAATTCTGTGTATGCTTTTATGTGGTGTTTCTAATAATCAAAAACTTGAGTGATTTGTGCGTTTTCTAATTCGTGTTAATCATCAACGTGTCCCAACATATTCAAAAGAACTCGCGGCTAACATGGTGGCGTGTGAACGGCCTGCGGGCCGAAAGGCTGCGCGAACCCGTCTTTATATTGGTGTCAGAAGTGGGATATTACTGGTGTGTTTTATTTATGATAACAATAAAAGAGAATCGCGGATATTTAGGGTTTAACAGCTCTTATTAAGCCCATGGCAGTACAAAACAACAATATGTTGACCATCACGTCAAAAATTAGGTCTTTGAACAACAAAATGGTGGGACAGAACATATCATTGAACACAATAAAATAAGAATTGAAATCAGAGATTTCAATCATTGATGGTAAATACAGTATACGATGTTGCAAATAGAAATGGACAGCGTCAAGAATGGGATGTAATCTAAATTTGGACAACTACAGGACGAGATGGATCAGTGATTCAGAAGTTTGCCAACACCAAGTGGAGGTAATCTCGTTCGATTCCTATGCAGTTCTGAACTTAGTACTGGTGTATGATCTTGTACCATGGTTCAACCATCTCCATATGATGGGCAAGGTAGCTAGTGTGAGTATCAAATACAATTTGAAATTGTGGCTAATATTAAAGGTTGGGAAATTACACATAAGGCCCAATATTTTGCATAAATGCTTTGGGGCCCTGTTTTGGTGGTTTTACAAAAGCTTTTGGAGCCCACCCAATCGGACTATGACGCCTTGACGTCAACACTTGAGCTGTGTTTTGGTCACAAATATCTTTAGCATCTTTATCACATTCAGTTGAAAAACAGAGACCAAAAATCTGGCGAGTCCCTGAGAGAATTGGCATCTAATGTAGAAAGAGTGTCACAGCTGGCCCTTGAAGGTTTTCCTACTGAGACACATCACTTCACTGCCGTTGGTGCGTTCTTGGACACCATTTGAGACATTGAAATAAAACAGACGGTCAGAGTTGCAGGACTTCGAACTATTAGAAAACCTTTGGCCAAAGCATTTGAAGTGGAGCAAGCCAAAGTTTCTGCAAAGGCCACGAGGCGTGTAGTATGAAACGCACGCCTGGAGGAAAGAGGTGTTGACGTAGGAATATGTCCGGACCAATAACACTTCCTGGAGGAACTCAAAAATATAGTAAAAATGTTAAATCAATTTATAATGTTTAAAACGCTCCGTTTTGTTCTGATTCTCGTAAGAAGATCCAAATTGAATGTTGTATCCTTAAAAGTTGGTCATCTCCACTCCCAGTGTAAAGAAAAGATTAGCAGTAAGCAAAGTGGATATTGGAACAAGAATCGCTCGGAAAACTACAGAAATCTATTTTGAAAGAGCGAGGACCAGCTGAATCTAAGAAAAACTCTCCCTCGGCTATCTTCAATGTGTGATTGCTTGAAGGTGAATATGAGGCTCTACTGGTGGAGGGAATTTTCGATGGAACAGCATGCCGGATGGTTTTGGACACGAGCTACAACGTCACATTGGTCCGACCTATTATCACTGAGTCATTTAATCCGAAACAACAAACAGATAACACTCTTCAAGGATGTATACTTGCAAGTAGAACATCCTGTGTACTTCACCAAAATTAAAGATGAGGGTATTCTTGGTTTGGACTACCTGCGCAAATTTGGCTGCTGTATAACTGTTGGTATAGGGTTTATAGGAACACCGGAAGTAAAGGTTGAAATTGTATCTAGACAATGTGTGACCTCTCCAAACAATTTTACAGTGGTCTCTAAGGAACGGCAATCCTCCCTGTGGGCAGTGAAGTCCTTGTTCCAGAAAAGTGTAAGGAAGATTATGGTCAGCACTTTGGAATAGTGTAGCCAGCAAACGGTATTAACAAACTACCATTAAATGTAATAACAGCAAGAACACTTTTGCAAACAACAATAGGAGCATTCTAATAAGGATGACAAACCTATCTGACAAGCCATGAGAAGTCAAGAAAAGAACTATTGTTGGGAGATTCTACCAAGTATGTCAAATAATGCTGCGTATATGTTCAACCGATCAAAAAACTCCTACCTTAAGCAATACACCGAGGCCCTTACGAGAGTTGGTTGAGTGCGCTTTAGAAAATCTGAACACTTAAAAAAACTAGTTCAGCTTCTATTGGAGGATAAGTTTGCGTTTACCTGCGAGCCTAGTGATTTTGGCAGAACTGACGTGATTTGCCACCATATTGAAACTAGAAATATGTCACCTATCAAACAACCTCCAAGACGCCTACCCATGTCTATGAGTGTTGAGGTTGAGGAAATGCTAAAGGAGATGATGGAGCAAGATGAGATAGAGCCGTATTCAGTACCATGCTCATGATAACTATTTAAATTAAGAGAAAAAGTTGTCATCACATTTCAGGATACACTTTATTGATAACACAGAACTGTTTATATTAACATGTAAATAAAGCTAGATCCACAGGAAAAATATTTGATTTATTTTGACCAAAAATAGAATTCATACAAAAACTAAAAAAATACTGCTCTTACCTCACGTTCACTAAATACCTACTTTAAGCCGATTCTCTGCGACGAATCAATAAGAAATACAATATTTATTTAATACACACCAATAAATCACACTGGTATGTCCAAAATGTATATGTCAAACTAAACTAGTCTGTCATATTCTGAAAATTGAAAAATGACACCTGGACACGGGAATCGACCCCGGGACCTTCGGCTTAGTACGTCAATGCTCTTTCCACTGAGCTATCCAGGATTCGTCCCGTGCCAAGGGTCATTCTTCACTCATAGTTTAAGGCAGAGTCTAAGATGGACGTGCGGAAGTCGTCAGCTTATAAACATGTGATTATCAAAGATCACACCCATCAGACAACGCAGCCATTAGCGACTCGGTAGTTGGCCAATTTCCAGCCATTCGACAATTATGTATATAATTGTACAGGATTGCATATATTGAATTATTGAGAATTATTGCGTTTAAACTTAAGTAGTATAACTGTACAACTAAAGCTCGCAAAATTGTGTTAATATATTGGCCAATATCTCAGAAACTATTGGTGATATAAAGATATATTTCCAAATTAAAGCTTTTTATTTTCAGTAGTACTACAATTTGTCAATGATAAGTTAGTTAGAATCTAAAATATTTGCGGAGATTCGGAAATTTTCGCTTCTGTAAGGTACCCTAAAAGTCACTTTGATGGGGGGAAAAAATTAACATTTTATTTATGATCTTAATCAATGCCTAGATACGAATTTTAATCAAAATCGACAAAGCCGATTATGAGAAAATCAATTTTTTTGTCTTTTTGCCCTTTATTAATCTTCTCTTAATTTTAGTTTTTTTTTACGGTCGCAGAACTTTACCTTAATATCGGAAAGTGTATATATAGGTATAGATTGAAAGTTATTGGTTTTATAAAAAATATGTTTCAAATAAAATATGTGTATTAGAAATAGACTACAATTTTTTCGATAGTAAGTGGTTTCATATTTCTAAGAATTACGAAGATATGATAAAAAAAATATAATTTACGCTTCAAACCAAAACCCTTAAAGTCATTGTGACGAAAAATTGAGGATGACAATTTTCTTTGAAATAATGATAAAATGATGGAAATTAACTTTATTCAAAATTGTTAGAGCCAATTTTGATGAAATCGATTTTTTCCCTTTTTACCATTAAGGAAACCACCCTTAATTTGAGGGATTGATATCCAATTCCAAAAACCCTTCGGGGCAACCCTATTAAAACTCTAGATACCAAGTTTCAATCCAATTGGTACAGACATACTCAAATGAAAAAAACAAACTTTTCCCTGTTAGGGTTCTAAAGAAACTTCAAAATTCATCAAAATCTTGAGTTGGATTTTTTTTTACTATCGCAATACTTTAACTACCAGTACGGTAACGATAAAGTAAAATTAAAGAAATTTATTAATAGTAAATTAATGCAAAGTTATATTATATTAATAAGTTATATACTCAATCATTAACGATTTAAGGGTGACCTGGCGGCCGGGGTTCAATCCTCGGTCCCGGCACAGATTTATCTGATTACCTAACCCTTCCTTCACCTCTGAGAAGACATCTTGTGAATGTGAGGAATTCCAGGCCTCCACCGTGGTTCGGATTCCACGTTAAACTGTAGGTCCTCCATTTCATCTCACAATCACCCTACCATTACACATTAGCGTAAGTACGTATAACCCGAACGGGTAGTAAGACGCAGTGCTAATAATAATAATAATAATAATAATAATAATAATAATAATAATAACTAATTAAGGTACTTTCCACATTAAAAACCATACTCAATTTCTCTGCATTACTGGATATCCATGGTGAAATTTAAAATAACAACTATTCAAGTTCCACTTTTACTCTTATAATTAATATCAAGTTTTAATAATTTATATTTTTAGAAACTACTGACAACATTTGGTCTAGAGATTTTCAGGCCGGGCGTCACGACAAAAATTTACTAAATCGGAAAAAAAAAATCACAGAAAGCTGGTTGTGTAGAAACGAGTATAAAAACTAAATATTTCTCATATATATTATTATCTGGCATACCAAGCCAGGAATATTTGATAAGTGCATTGGTTATTTTTGAAACATTACAGTTAAATATAATGTAACGTAGGAACTAGGAAGAGAGATACGACAAGGTAAAACAATAATACGCACGAAGGTGCTACGCCTCCCATGGAAAAAGTTTCTATACTATCCATCGCACGATAAATATGCTAAGGAAAACTTTTAGATAAAATTGAGTTCTGTTTAGTTGTGGCTATAACTATTTTTGCTGTAAAACTAACCTAAAAGGAGATATTGAAAGAAAATATAATTTTAGCGTGTTTTTTTCATTGTTGGAGTGAATGCAGACCTGGCTATGGCTATAGCTTCGAAACTATACATCGTACGATAAATATGCCTAAGAACATTTTTATAGAAAATTTGATTCTATTTAGTTATGGTAACGATTATTTTTACTGTAAAACTAACTTAATACGAGATATCGAGAGTAAATATAATTTTAGCTTTTTTTTCATTGTTGTGGTGAACTTAGACCTAGCATGAGGGGGGAAACTTAGTATGCTAATTAGACCCCCAAAATAAAGAGATTACAACATTTATCAGCTTTCTGGGATTTTTCTCCGATTAAAAATTCCTGATGCCTGGTCTATTTTGCGTGAAAGTGATTTTTATGTATCAACACTAGTTTATGAAAGACGCTCTATGCTTCGCCATATGTCTGTACATACAAACATATATGTGTGTCTACACACTTAGGTAAAACCTAAATATTTAGAGATAAAATAATATTTTTAGTTGGACCCATAATCTTTTTCCTTTGCAAAACGAATCAAAATAATTTATACTTCATCAGAAGCAATAAGAATAACAAGCTAGTTAATTTGTCAAAAGGGGTAAATATATCTTGATTATAAATGCCACTAATTTAAACAGCACAATTTAGAGAGCAGTAACTGAAAGGTGAAATGTAATCCCAATTTTTTTTTTTATAAAACAAACATAAAGGGTTTTTCCATTTTAGATGTAAGTACGTTTGAATTTTAATATAGAAGATATAGAATGCAAGAAAAGATGAAAGTTTTTGCAGTTTTTATATATAAACTCGTTTTAGATAATAAATCAAATATTACCTCAATACACAAACAAATTTTAATTTTCCTAACATTGTGACGTCAACAGCTCTTTCTATTATAATATGTCAAGTGTGTGCTGGAATTAAAAGACAATCTTTCTCTTCATTTAAGAGGTTTATCGTCTAATGCCGCTATGCTCATGACAGATATTAAAGAACTGTTGGTATTAACATGTGAAGGAAATTGAAGTCTATGTTTCTACGAAGTAATATTTTATCTATTTTGGCTTAAGAAAGTTTTACTATAATAACTGCAAAATCACTAGCCTTTTCTCATGTTCCTTAGATTCCAATCTTAAAATCTCAAGTTATATTTGGTTTAATTAGCTAAGCTACTTTATCATGTGTGCAGATATATTCTTATATAAATCATTACTGCTAGATTGCTTACCATAACTTCCGTTTTAAAAATCTCTTAACTTGTTAAAATCAGAACATATTGACTATTCCCACAACTTTAATAGGTATGTGTAGTAGCATTGAACCACTATTTATATTTGAAAGTAAGTAAGCATGAGTCATCTAATGAGGTATTTTAAAATATTCTGTAACTTACTGAGTGAAAATATTTAGGAGGAAAACAATGTATGTTGATAAGTGGTATCGTTTCCTGATGTGACGTCACTATTTGCTATCTTTGCTATTTTTTTATGCTTAAATATGAATTGGTACTTACACTTCAGCTAACCTGAGTGGTATCCAAGGACGCATAATGGAAATTTTCTAGATGGGGGTTTCAATTGAAAGTTAACGTGATAGTGTACATTATTTTGGATACATTTATTTTAGTAATGCTTTTAAATACTCGTTTGTGTTATATGCTTATGTATTAATTACACAAAGGTGTTTGGGATGAGAAAGGTTAATTTTATAGGAAGTGTACCCAAATGTGCGTGGAGGGGGATGTAAAAAGCATTTAGGAAATACCACCCTTATAACAAATTATCAGGTCAACATGAATTATTTTAAAACTCTGTTTGAAATTTTTTAAATATTATAATTTTATTAAGAGTATATAATTTAATTATTAATTAATTGTTAGGGGAAAAAGTTGTATTTATTCACTATGGAGAGAAAAATAACATTAAATCTAGAAGATGAATGATTAATTATTAATTAATTGTTACGGGAAAAAGTTGTATCTAATCACTATGGATAGAAAAATAACATTAAATCTAAAAGTTGAATTGTGCTCATATAAATATTGATAGGCTATTATATAAGTTTGATTGTGGATATATATTAGGATTTATGTTTATTGTGTTTGTACATAAATTACATAATCACAAACGTGATACATAAACACACACACATATTCAATAACACGTTAACATTTAATGTATTTTTTTCCAGAGTGTATTTGGTAGACTTAGAATAAACATCTATAATTTCTACGGTCTTAGTTTTAACACTAACAATAAATTGTTAAGCATGACTTTATTAAATATTAGCTAAATAAACCATTCTTAACAGGGGATTGTTTTATAATACGTGTCGTCTTTCCAGCTCAAGCGGATTGGAATATATGGAAAATCATCCGCTCCCATTTCACCTAATTAAGTGTTGGATTTTGAAAATGTAAAAATACCTTTACCAAATAAAGAAACTCCCTGCAAAGTTTTGTCTTTTCAGCTCAAGTGGTTGTTCAGGAGATAAGTTACGTATATTTGATAATTGCTCTAAAGGGCAAAGGATGAGGAAGGAAACATTTTAGAGATAATCTACCATTGGCAGGAGTGTGGGAAAGCCCTTTAAGAAAAACTACCCTCAGCAGACCCAATATTAGTTTGACATATTGCATTTTGATAGTCATATATTCTATTTTCTATTCGAACCGTGTTGTCTTCGACAGCACAACAAAAGATGCACTTAAGTACGAACCAAGACGATTTCTAACCATTGACTTCAAAAATTACTGTGTGACATGACATGAATGTCAAAATTGTATTGACTTCCAAAAAATAATACCACTTTGGGGAAAATTTTTATACAATGTTTAATTTTGTCCTTGTCGGAGTACCGCCCAAATCGTTTTCGCGTCTCACTGGGTGGCGCGCGTGATATAGATTTCGTCTCACTGGGTGGCACGCGTGATATAGATTTCGTCTCACTGGGTGGCACGCGTGATATAGATTTCGTCTCACTGGGTGGCACGCGTGATATAGATTTGATACTCCTTAGTCTATATTGAGACTTCCTTCACCTCTGACAAGACATCTTGTGAATGTGTGGAATGCCAAGCCTCTCCACCGTGGTTCGGATTCCACGTTAAACTGTAGGTCCTCCATTTCTTCTCACAATCACCCTACCATTACACATTAGCGTAAGT
>CABFVX010009286.1:0-16165 GCA_902151425.1 Timema shepardi
TCATACACCAACTGACCCTACAAGCGACACCTTCACTCCATCACAGGGACTGGCTGTATATTGAATGTTATTACTAGTATCGTTCACACCTCTGTCACTTTCATATTTGTCAGAACTATAAGTGAAACTGAGACAGATCAATGAAAGTAACAAATTTCTATAGCACATACCAGAAGATATGGTGCATTATCAATACTAAATCTGAGCAGAGATGGATCTAGACTAACTGGATGGATGTATATTATTTAATGTGTATAGCTTAATTTGCTTGGAAGGAGAGTGTGAAACAATTTAGGAATAATCACCCTCAGAACACCCAACTGGGATTTGAGCCCCGATTTCCCCGTCATCAGCTGGCCTTGAGAGCGCCTGACTCATCGTGACACTATGGCTTTCTATTTTGCACTACATTGAAATAGTTTGTTTTTACGTATGGATTTCTATCCTTTCCCTTATAGAGATGCAACAAGTGCTAGTTTGTCTTACTTACGCTCCCAGTACCCCCTCTCCCCCTTCTAAATTAAGTCGTTAATATCTACATTACAACCAGTGGGGGTACCAGTGTCGAACACCTGACTCTGACGTGAAAGCTACCGACTATAAGTCCATTCTTCAGAAAGTATAATTTTTTTTGCCGTTAACATTTAAAACATTTTACTATTATTATAATAATTATTACTATTATTAGTATTAGTAGTAGTAGTAGTAATAGTAGTAGTACTTTACATGGGTTGTTAATATATTTCAAGAGTGACCTGATGGTCTAGGGGTAAGGTGTCGCTCTTCTGTGGTCCAGGGTTCAATCCTCGGATTTATCTGATTCCCAAACCCTTCCTTCACCTCTGACAATACGTGTATTGTGAAAGTGGGGAATGCCAGGCCTCCACCATGGTTCGGATCCTACGTTAAACTGTAGGTCCTCCATTTCATCTCACAATCACCCTCCCATTACACATTAGTGTAAGTGCGCATAACCCGAACTGGTAGTAAAACGCGGTGCTAATAATAATAATAATAATATATTTCAAAAGTGACATCTGCACATCACGTATGAATATGGTAAAATAAATCTAGTGACTTTTCTAATGTCATTAAGGTTCTGCCTTCGAAAAGTCTACTATTAATTGGGAGTAATTTTTTGCACGTTTCCTTATTATAGGCGTATTCTGATAATGTTCCTTAAAATTATTCCCACTAATCCCGTTTTCTTGAGAAGGCTAGCCTAAGCTATATTCTGTTATTACCTAAAACACATGGCCAAATTAACTTCATGTTCACATGTGTAAATAACTAGACTGTAAATCTAACACCTAAACCTCGCGCTTAAAAAGATCTACTTCAACTAACACAGGGTTGGGTAGCTTGCGATCTTTAGCCCACATGTGCCATTTTGAGTTGTTCAGTACGGCCTTTTCTCGTGAAATGTTTTACTAACTGTTGAGATTTTAGTTTGTAAAACTCATTCGTGAATGATTTTCTATTATATATTTTTATAATCCTTATTACATTCTGATATATATACTGAACATCTTTGTACAATGCATATCTACAATTGAATTTTTAAATGAACCAAGATTCCTAGAGAACAGCGTTTAGACAAAACGAAAACACACTTTGTCAAATATATTATAATATTTATATATGCTTTTTTTTCCTTTATAAATATATAGCAAATTAAAATTGTCCTCGTTGAATAAAAGGGAAAAGTAGATTAAAATACTGTTTACTTCTTTATATGTTACTAAAAATCTACTAATTTATATTTAGGTAAAGTATGTTTTAAAAATCTATCTAAATAAGATATATGTTTTAATATAAAAACAAAACAAAAATACTGGTCTTAAGCTCACATATCCTTCAATCCCAACTTAATCATCACGCCCTCGGATTTATATCGAACTAGTAATAACTTAATCCCAACAGATTCTGTCGAAAGCGTTCCTAAATGTCGACCAATAAAAACATTTTAAACTCTCTCCTTTCTTCCCTTCACTTTTTTTAATTCCATAAAAGGAGAGCCATTAAAATGTGCACCGATTTCGTTTACATTCGATCTTTTTTTCCCCTGTTATTGTTGTTATTGTACTCTTTCTCTCTTTATTGACTTGATACATCGCGCGGCAACATTGAAAGAAGAGGACGCATTGTTCAAATTACTCTGGAGAAAGCAACCGTAGCTCCACAGGAGTTGTAAAATAAGCCGACTCGACAGGAGGAAAAATGAGCACGTGGTCAGTTACGGAGACAAGCTGTGAGGCGTTCAGCCCCCCGCCCCTCACAAACCACGTATTGAAGATTGTGGACTGCACTTTCACTGCTCATCACGAGAGTGGATTGCTATCGTTCTCATTGGCGCGTACCTCGGGGGTATTCTGACCCTTCAAAACTGCGGCCAGAGAGAATCAACTGTTATTTTTATCTCTTATTTTTATTTCAACTGGAACAAGAATCAAGACACGTTCTATGTACGTCTACTAATACTGAAAAGAAGAAGGTGCTATGTCTAAAAAATAATAATTCAACACCAAATCTTACTACCCGTTTGAGTTATACGAATATGTACTAATTACAAGAGCATGTTATGGATGAATAGGGTTGAATTTATAGGAAGTGTACCCATATTCGCGTGAATGGAGAGTGGGAAAACACTTATGAAAAACTGCTCTCAGTATACTCGAAAGAGATTCGAACCACAATTTCCCCTTTCCATGCAAAACTAGCAAAAAGAGGGTGACATTAATCTTTATACAAATATATATAATAATAGGTTTTTTTCTATAATTTAGGTTAGTGGGTATTTTGTTTATTACGTAGTAGAGATATTTATTACTAAGAAGCGATGAGTTGGTATCTGAAATTGTTTAATTTGGTACATTTGTCCTTCTTCTTCCTAGTTAAGTTATTATTGTTTTATTTTTTGTGGACGTCATTGGATTTAAATGGTTCCGTAAAACTCTTTTTGTTTTTAGCTAATTACAGTTTTCACTTAGTTTTTTTATGGACCCAGGAAAAACCTAATATTTAAATTTAATACGTGTGTTAACGCATACTTTTGGAATATGAGGTTATAGGGGCGTGATTTAGACACGAACTTAACCTAAGAGCTCACACGTTACACTACATATAGTTTGCTGATAGACCGGTTGGGTAGTAAGACCCAGAGCAGGGGGAGAGGAGAGGGATACTAGACATCTATATTAGGGGCCAGAAAAATACTAATTCAGTGAAAGAACATATCTACGAATATTAAAATAATTAGTCGTCAGCAGGGGTCGAATCAGGGTTTAACAAACAGGGGACCTACCTGCCAACCAAGATGTGGGAACAAGCATGAAATTATTATTATTATTATTATTATTATTATTATTATTATTACATTCTTTATTTGGGTACCCAGCATTTATACAAAATATATTACACGTCTATATATCAGATTATAAAACTATAATACACCAGTCCCGAGGATAATCAAGCTACGATACTTCTTCATCACTTCGTTTAAGGGTCCAACAGCATTTGTTTGACATATCGTCACCCAAGAATGCAAGTGTTCTATGTACAATTTTTCATTTTTGTGTAAAAGCACATTGAAGTTTGACCTTGTGTATAAAACCAATGTTACTAGATGACAACTCGAGTTTGTATCTTCTTGGTATTTATATAGTAGTCTCAATTTCACCGCAGGTGGATCATATGCATTATAAATAAACGTAAACACCAAATATCTCAAATTTAACAATTTTGGAGATAGAACACTTGCATTCTCGGGTGACGATATGTCTATAAAGATATCATGTCAAACAAATCATATCAGTGATTTACCTATTTGCCTTATTTTAACAAATTTAACCGTCTTCATAGTATTACAATGTTGTACAAATAAAGTTGAAAAAAGCTTAGTCTATAAAGATTTATAAATAATATTTTACATAATATAATAAAAACCTAGCTACTAATTTTTAAACTTAGATAGACTTGCTTACATGCAAATTAGCCTTTGAAATATCTTAAATTAATCACTGATATTAACATGTTATGATATAAACAAAAATGCAATATCTTTGGACCCACTTTTAAGTGATATAACTATAAAATTTGCAAGTATATTTGTTTAGCTATGAACGTTCAGAAATGCATGTATGATAGTACCAATACTGCTATTTTAAGGCATATTAAGGGAGGAGTGTACGAGACACGAGATAAGGGCAGTATGTTCACTTTTTTTATATAGTAAAACGTTTTTGATGGATTAAATAGCAAAGCTATTATATTTGTTAATTACGGCTATAGCCACATCTAGATATCAAAATCTTTAAATTGAAATAATTGTACATTTGTCGGCATTAAGCCAAGTACATAGTCAAAAGTGGCTGCGTTATCTGATAGCTTGTGACTTAATTTATCTTATATTTGTAGCTGATGATTTCAGCATATCCATCACAGACTCTACCTTAAATTATCAGTGGAAAGTTACCCAGAGTACGGGACGATTCCTGGATGGCTCATTGGTTAGAGCATTTGCTTACTAAGCTAAAGGTCATGGGTTCAATTACCGTGTCCAGATATCATTTTTCAATTTAAAGAATTTAAAACACTTTTGGCCGAAACAAATAAAATATTGCTTCAGTACACAAAATAGTTTAACTTTCTTACCATGGTAATATCAACAGTTGTTGAATATCTCTCATGAGCATAGAGGCATTAGGTGACAAACTTTTTAAATGAAGAGAAAAAGTTGTCATTAAATACCAGGACACCCTTAACAGATACTCTAGAACTGTTGATGTCATCATATAAAGAAAATTAAACTCTCTGTTTCTGCTGGAGAATCATTTGATTTCTGTAGACCAAAAAAATTTATGTGTATAAAAACTGTAAAAATACTGCCCTTCGCTCGCGTCCCCCACATTCCCACCTTAAAGCTTCCAACATTAACACACCTTCCTTCAAAAATAACATAATCAAAACCAATGGTCTGTCGTACAGATACCTCAAAACAGTTTTAGTAATGTTTTGATTTTTCATATGAGGGGCTAATTCCCATGTCAATACTACTATTCACTTTTCATCTCAGTAACTCAATTGGTTGTGAGACGCAGTGTTAAAAAAAATTCAAAAAATAAGAGATTACTCAAGAACGTTACATGTCAAACAATGTTTATTACAAAAGAATACGGATAAGGGTACAATACATTCAGCTTAATCTAATGATTGACTATACTAAACTATTTACAATATTCTGAAAAGCAGACCTATTTACCTATTTGATATCAAGTGAATAAATGCATCAGTCATGAACATGATTACAAAATCAGTTCAGTTGCATTTTTTGTTCTCTTTTTTTTATGCATACTATGGTTATACTACATGGTTACAGTCCAATTTTCGTATGAAGAAACTTTTGAAAAATACAAACGTGTTTTTTGCGATCAACAATGAAAAGATTTGAATATATCATTAGTGTTATTCTATAGGTATTGATATTATCTATAAAAGTGACAGCTGCAGATGAAATGACTTGACGTATGGCAACGTGAAAGTAGATCTAATGACTTTTTCTGTCAGTTAAGTCTCTTCTTATGAAAATTGAACCTTTAATCATGTTGTCACACTACTAGAGATGAATATACTATTTAAAAGACATGGTTTGAAAAATGGCTAACTATTGAACTCTGGTTTACATAAATCCCTAAGGACATGATATATTATTAATTTACTATAATATATTTTTGTATATATTTTTGAAATAAATAGAAATATTACATTTTCACTCATTTAACGTGCACTTTATGAACCGATTGATAATATCATGACACGACTTATAAACTAACTTAAATCTGGAACAGACACAACATCCAGGCCCCGGCCGTTGTTAATTCATCTTTGTCAAAGGATAAACCCACCGTTAATCAATGTTAGATTTGTCAGCCATGCCAGGAATCGTACCCGGGACTCCATAGCTCAGTAAACAAACACACTAATGACTAATCTAAGGTGTAGGTTAAAATCTTATTCGACAGTTAGTTGATACAAGAGATATATAGTAGAAGTCTTGATTGTAGAGTTATCAGTAAGACAAAATGTATCATGATAATATATGTGTGTGTGTGTGTATGTGCGTATAAATATATATATATATATATATTTATACGCACATATATATATATGTATATATATAAAGAGAGAGAGAAATTAATGTAATAAAATTATTAATTCTTTTACAAATGTCGAATTTAGTTTCCCCCACGTTTCTGAAAAAAATTATAATTTTATTAAATAATGTATTTACAAAAAATATGTAATTCTTCTTTCTGAAAGTTCAACCATTCCACCTTATATTGTACACATATAGTCATACTTATATTTTAAATAAATAAATTTATAGAAAATATAGTGTATTAGACTTTGTTAAATAATAAAACAAATTACATAATACCATGATAATAATTTTAAGAGTGGTTGTTTTGATATAATTTAATAATTCTAGAGATCGGACGCTTTTAATCCTTGAAGCCTTAAATAGCTCCGAATCTTGAAGTATTTTAATGATCAATTCGAGATTTAAAAACAATGTTTAAAAATAAATATTGAATATAACCAAACCTGAACAACTTGACTTGAAATCACAATTTGGTGACATTGTCAAAAACAATCTATTAAGAGTTGCATGGTTCGGAGAATATTTAGTTTCTTTAACTGATATTTTAAATAAAAAGTTCAATCAATGAGTAAAAAATTGTGTAACATTAATTAACTCATTCAAAATGTAGCTTTTTTTATTTATAAATAAAAGAAAAGTTGTTAAATCAATATTTAATCTCACCAAAGCTTTATGATTTTTGTTATCATAAGCAACGCTTGACTTCTTAAATAATATTATTTTTAATAGTTGCTAAAATTGTAATTTTTTTAAATATTCTAGTTTAAGCTAGATATTCAAAAGAAAATTTCATGTTCAAGAAAATGTAATATTTGATGCCCCTCCGAAATAACAATAAAAATAGCCATCATATCGTAGTACAATGTTAATTATTTTATGATCACTTTGTTTATACCAAACCTAATCGTTAGATTTACAATAAATGTACTTATCTCATTATCTAGGCCTGTGTTTCAAAAGTATTACTAGGTAAAAACCCTTCAACATGAAGGGGAAAGGGGGGGGGAGCGATGTTCATTCTCAAGGCTATTCAAGAGAACTTAGAATCATATTCAACACTTTCTTTTTTATAAACCATTTGTATTTACTTGATTATTAAACTATAGTTTTAAAATAAACATTTTTATGGACCTTCTGTGATATTTGTATTGCTACGCAAACAATTCTACCGTAGTTATTGAATTTTTAATGATTTATTAGTAAAATCTCAACAAATGCCGATAGATACATCGAAAAACGCGTGAACAATTAATTTTGTAGCGAAGCTTGGGAGATTTAAATGAACATTTAATGGTATAAAGCCCTATAAATATCATATTCTTAAATTTGAAAAATAAAACCTGTCCTGAGTCCAATTTTCATGTCCAGGTGTCAATTTTTTAAATTTTTTATAAAATTCAATAAATACGTCTATATTGTTTTAATAGCAACTAAAATGTTAAGGAAGGTTCCCAAAAAATGTTTAATACAGAACCAAAGTTGGAATCAAGAACGTACACTTCGTTAACCCTGAAAGGGAGAAAGCTTACCTTACACGTTTCCACTATGGTGTAGCTTATAAGATAGGGTCATAGTGTAATACGTTAAGGTAAGACCTTTTAGGGTAAACGAAGTGTACTGTTACTTTCCTGGTTTAAAAAACCCCAATAAAAACCATTATTAACACACTGACGATCTTAATTATTTTCGTTTTGTCGCCACTCAGACTATATTTTGGTTCTATCGTCGCTCAGACTGTTAGTGGAGCTAATGATAGACGTGCTGATGTTCCGCCGCTCCTCCGTACCCGTGGCCGATATCGTGGGTACCACTGAACCCGATGAGAGATCCATGGCCACCTTCATCTCCGTGGTCAATTATCTTATACACGGTGTGCGTGTGATGGATCTTCTTCACGTAGTAAGGCACGTGGATGATAACCTTTTTGCTGCAAACACACACACATACACATGAACACATATGAGTAACATGAGGGGATTTTGTGGTTACATGATATCACCATGCAGACAAAAAGTGGACACCATCATAGAAAAAAAACAGCAGTTTCTAGGGTTGGCTCCCCAAAGTCACAGCCATGGATCTTATCGATAGATGTGTTGGTGAAAATTTGTCTTTTTTTAAAAATTTTGTAATTTTTTATATCTTTATAAAAATGAGTGTGTATGTATATATATTTTAATTAGTTCAATTGAAAGAATAATGGTGATGTATTGATTACAGCTTCAGGTGGTTGAATATTAAACTAACTTTACGTCAGCTGTGGACAATGTATTTTTATACTTCAAATATTAAATATTGCAATCAAAATATATACGAATATATCCTTTTTTTCTTATAATTTAACCATCAAAAAATTTTACCTAAAAATGCTCATATATAATGGTCATTATGTGTTTGGATTTTAATTCCAGTAAATATCATCAGAAAAATTAAATAATTTTTTTTTAAGTTGGCTAAATTATTCTCCAAAAAACCTTTGGTCCCCTACCACTAATCCCCCACCGGTCCCCAATCCACTATTTGTTGGCTTTGTGTATATGTAATAACCTCTAGGCACCCTCGTCCACCAACACAATAGTTGATGTATTTATCTAGATATATAATAGTATGTAGGTGCCATATCATCTAACCAAGCCTCCTCCCCTACATAGTATGTCGCAAGACACCACTGTGGATAAATTATTATATCTAGAATCATCCGTTTCTCCCAGTCATGTCTATTAAAATTCACCCTCTAATCCTGTATTATTCTCAATACACAGTTTAAGTCACTAATAGCTAGCATACTCGAGGATAAACCGTCTATGTATTCAATCTCTAAAATTAATGGTAGTTTACACACGATTGATTTTTGAAATTTTGAAATATTTTTGAAAGTGTCTATAGAGATTGTGTCCAAAAATTGGTATCTAGGGAGTATTCTACACCAAAAATATAATTTTAAACTTTTTTTTTAATATAACCGTTTATCGTACTGCTAACCGACATTTTAAAAATGTTCCCCACTATAATTTAGAATGTATGAGAAAGTATGTGCTATTGTGTTGCACCAATTATTTGTTACTTACTGTCCACCACCGTGACCTCCCGCCGAGCAGCACGCGGCCATTGTCATCAGAAGCAGAGCCGCCAACTGGAACCAACAATATTAAATTTACCATCGCATACCATAAGTGTAAAATATATAAAGAGCAATTTTTTAAGCACCATGTCATACTACTTGTTTGGGTTATACGCTTATGTTCCTGTTAATGGGTAAGGAGAAGGAGGAAGGTTGAATTTAAAAGAAGTGTCCCCGCATTTGTGTGGAGAGAAAGTGTGTATAGCTATTTTTTTAAACTATCCTCGGTACACCCAAACAGGATTTGAACCCCGATCTTCCCATCATCGGTAATCCCAGTCTATTGTTAGAGTGATAATTGAAGAACCTTTTATTCAACCGCTTCGGTGGTTGTTTGGTCTAAAGCGTCCCTCTCGCTATAGACTAGACTTGAGATGATGGGGATAGTGGGGTTCGAATCCAGGCCGGGTGTACTGAGGGTGGGTTTTCTAAAGTGATTTTCCTCTCTTTCTCTATCCACGCAAATTCAATATTATTCCTCCCTAACACATCAACGTAATTAGTATACAGGCGTATAACCCGAAAGGGAAGTAAAATTTTGTGCTAAAAAACATAGTCTCCGCCTTTCGGATGCATAAATCTGAGCGTAGCGACCAATAAGACATATATATACGAGCTCTAGCGGTGTTTGCCCGGAACTGCTTTGCAAATGACTCAGCTGCGCCTGTTGGTAGGCTACCTATAGTGTTTGTGTGTGCTACAGCATTGATTCACATACTTTCAAGTAATTGTTAGTATTATTTTTACTATCATCGTATAACCGTTATGATCGCATGCAACTTCAACACAATTTTTACTTTCTCCTTATATTACAGGTAGAGAAAGTATTGTGATCGTCAAAAAATCGAACTCAAGATTTTGATGAATCTCGACGTTTCATGACCCCCCGAATCTGAAAAAGTAATTTTTGAATTTCCGTCTGTCTGTCTGTACCTATGACTAGAGCCTAAACTATTTTACCGATCTGGCTGAAACTTTGTATCTAGGGTTTAGATATCGTTGTCCCGAGGGGTTATTGGAATTGGAAATCTAACCCTGAAATTAAGGGTAGTTTACTGAAGAGCAAATAAGAGAAAAAGTCAATTTTCTCAAAATCATCTCTAACGATTTCGATTAAATTTCATTTATAAACATTTATAAATATTCCAAACAAAATGGCTACTCTCAATATTTTGGCAAAATGACTTTAAGGGCTCGGGCTTAATGCGTAAATTCTAATTTTTAATCATATCTCCGAAACTATATGTTATATGGAATTAATTATCACCACAATTATGTATAACTATTTATAATACAAATATTTTTTTTCGAAACATATTTTTATAAAACCAATCATTTTCAAACTAAACGCAAACAGATACATTTTTTAACTTTTCGGACACTAGATGTAAAGTATTGCGACCGTAAAAAAAAATTTGCCTGAAATGTTGATGGATGTCAACGTATCATGACCCCCACAAACTCTTAAAAGTGGTTTTTGCAATGCCATCTGTCAGTATGTCTTTTTAACCGCAAACTTAAGAGTAGTTTAGTAAAAAGTGAAAAAAGAAAAAATCGATTTACTCAAAACTGCCTCTAACTAGTTTGACTAAACTCGTATTTACGCGTTGATTAAGATTTTAAATAAACTGGCTATTTTCATTTTACCATGAAAATGAATTTTAGGGTTCTTTACAGAAGCGGAAACTTCCGTATCTCCGCAACTGTTTGAAATACTAAATAACTTAGCATTGCAAATCTGTAGTACTATTAAAAATAAAAAACTTTTATATGAAATATATTTTTATAAAACCAACAGTTTCTGAGATATTGGTGAATATATTAATATAATTTTGTGAGATTTAGTTGTAAAGATATACTACTTAGTTTTAACGAAATAATTCATTAACGTCATAGAGTAAGCAAATAAGTAAGTCTTTCAAGACGTTGATGTTTTTCCTTTAACCTCTTAGGGGAGATTTTTGTACAGCACAGGGGTGAATTCAGGATTTTCCTGAGGCGGAAGGATGGTTGGGTCGGGGAGGGGGTAGGAGGCAACTAAAGAAATTTTGAAATAAAAATACTTCAAAATTTGAGAGTTGATCTTTAAGTAATTTTTCAATGTAATGCTCAACTTGAGAATAATCCTCTAATAAAGGTTATAACTCGAAATTTGCGATTAGTTTTGAAATTTATCATAAGCAAATAATAAGAAAATCAACAAATAGTGATTATTAAGAGGAAAATAAGTTTAAACATTATCACAATTATTACATAAATAGTTGTTTTATCTATTCAATTAATAAGACAAAATAAATTGAATTATTCAAATTTCAAACAATTGGCTTTAGCTCCACGCTATAGAATAGCTATTTATATATCATTGTAAATCGAAATTTTACTACTAAGACATACTAACACGTTATGTGTGTGATATCATTTAAATATTTTATTTGAAGCACGTTATTTAAAAATAAATTATTTTAAAGTTCTTTATTTATGATTAATCATTTAAAGAGTAATAATAAAAATGATAAAATAAATTTATACCTCAACAAGGTTTGTGCAACAAGGAGGGAGGCTTGCAACTTAAATTAGGGTAATTTCATTAATGCCTATTTTCACCACTTTAATACTTAATGTGATTGTATTAAATCTTAATATTACCAATAACAATTACAAAAATGAAATCTGGTTAGTGAAATAGTATTACATAATAATAAAACTAGTAGTGACTTTAACATTGATTTAATTTCTTGAAGGAGGGCGCGCCCCAGCTCCTCCCCCCTATGCCACCTTCCTGAATCTTCCCCTGGTACAGCAATGATCTATCTCCTTCTGTTTTTAAACTCATTAGTCAATAATTACCTATTTTATTGGTCAAAATATGTAAAAGAGAAATGTAGTAGCAATATGATAACCACAAGATGTATATCCCCTAATAAAACGCCGAATATTTTAATCGGAAGTCAAAATTTTAATAGGAAGGGTTGACCCTTAGGGACCCAATATCAATATTTTGTATTGGTCCAAATATACAAATGAAGACGTTAATTTCTTTAATAGAATTATAAAATTTAAAGTCGTGAGTCAAAAAAGTTATATAATTGTATAACGCAAATTGTTTTCAGGTTCGCTAGTGTATATTATATTAAGAATTTTGAGTAAATATCTCCAGTTTTAAACAATAGAGCGAGAAAGTCCGTGTGGAGTTCCGTACCATTTATTTTTATTTGTATAGAACATATTTTTTAGTATATTTCTCTAACAAAGAATAAAATATAAACTATAAATAAAATCGCTGTAGTAAAGTTAAATAGAACATTTAGAAAATAGATTTTTGCCATCGTTAATGACAAATTTGTAGTTCCAGTCCAACAAAGAGCCTTTTAAAAAATAATAACTTTATAGCGGGCAATTATATAACACTTTACCATATTATTAGTGTTATTTTATAGGTATTGACAATATAAATCAAAAGTGACAGATGCAGATCCCAATACTTGACGTATTAATACTTGAATATATATATATATATATATATATTATTTTTATATCAGTCCTATGAAAATTGACCTCTAAAATATATGCATTATCTTATCACGTATCAGTGCTGATAATATCTATGAAAGACGTCAGCTGAATATCATACAATTTGACGTATTAATATATAAAAGTAACCATTGCAACTGTCAAATACTGTCCCTTCCATTATTCCACTATATTCGGTTCTCAAACGTTCTTTAGTTCAATCCACTAGAAATATTACCAAATATCAGCAAGCCACCATTAAATAAATCTGATTGTTAGTTTAAGAAAACATTTTTCGTGAAACCCTTTTACCAAACTAAGAGAATTAATGGTACGATTGGTGACCTGGTGGTCCAGGGGTAAGTTGTCGGACTTCTGTGCTGGGGCTCCGGGGTTCAATCCTCGGTCCCGGCACAGATTTATCTGATTACCAAACCTTTCCTTCACCTCTGACAAGACCTCTTGTGAATGTGGGGAATTCCAGGCCTCCGCCGTGGTTCGGATTCCACGTTAAACTGTAGGTCCTCCATTTCATCTCACAACCACCGTACCATTACACATTAGCGTAAGTGCGTATAACCCGAACGGGTAGTAAGACGCGGTGCTAATAATAATAATAATAATGGTACGATTCACTGCACAGACTATATCGCTCCTTTGCCTAAAAATGGAGACTTTATTTAAAACTTATGATATGTGTGAAACGAAATAATATACGTTGTATTAGAAACACTCCACCAAATAGCATAAATGAAATAATATACAACTACAGAAACATATTGAGGGAAAAGTAACATATCTGTTCATCAAAGAACATAGCAATCAAATTGCCAGACCTTAACTGAAAACATATATTTGCCACTAAATAATAAACAACTGTTTTTTTTAAATATTCCAAATAAAAGTTTTTTATTTTTAATAGTAGCCACTATAACTTTTCAATGATAAAATATTTATTTTCCCAAAAAGTTCAAATATGATCACAATTGTAAATTTCCACTTAAGTAAAGTACCCTCAAAGCCTTTATCATGGAAAAGATAGGGTTGCCTTTATATTTGTAATATTAAACATTGTTGAATACGAAATTTAACTAGAATAATATGAGCCAATTTTGAGAAAAATAATTTTTTTCACCCAAAAGTAAACTGCCCTTAATTTTAGGGTTGTATGAATAATTCCAGAACCCCTTTTGGGAAATTTTTTGAAAACTTTATATACCAGGCTCTAGCCCGATCGGCGAGATAGTTTCTGCTTTAGGCTGAGATGGACATAAATACGAAAAAAATCTGTTTTAATAGGTCATGAAACGTTAAAATTTATCTAAATTTCTAGCTTGATATTTTTGAAAATCGTAATAAGCGTGAAAGTAAAAATGAGTGTTATAGTAGATTTAATTTTCTTGTTAAATAAAAAAAGTTTCGTTTTTGTGAGCCTATATGTTTAAACAAGCTATTTTTTATGATTAGTGGTTTTATGAAAAATATTTTTTAAGATGGATATAAATCCATGTACTGTACATATTTAAAATGTGGAACCTTCCCTTTCGACATTAATTCCAGGAGTTCAACGAATCGGATTCTCATAATTTATATTTTAAATGAAAAATTTTACTGCGAAAAAGTACCTAAGAATTTAAAATTTTAAAATGATAGAAAGGGGTAGCCGTAATTTTATAAAACAGTTTATTTCAAAATTCAATTTTTTTTTCTATAATTATTTTTTTTAATAAACTCCTTTAATTTGAAGATCATAATAACAAAGTATACAAATTTTCAATATCGAAGATGAAATTTAAGAAAACGATTCCCACATTTTACTGAACCTATTTAAATTGTATGTTTTGAATGAAAACTTATATAATTATTGAGGTTTATTATGATAGATAATGATGTAGATATAAGAAAGCTTGAGTTAATATTTATATAACACTTGCTGAAGTACTTGACCCTATCAGGAGGTTTTTAATGATTTAGAAATAGTCAAGTCAAAATTTTAAACTCCGGCCTCGAGGTGCACACGTTCATGCACAAGAGTTACTAATTTTTTAGGCTTCAAACCTCTGCATGTGGTAGATATCACACAGTGCATATAAAAGTTAAACACACTTTTTATTTTATTAATATTAAGCTCAGAATAGACGAAACAATAATTTTACCGGGTGTTTCCCATGGGTGTGACACGTGAGCTATTACTACATATGACGAAAACGAATTTAGGGTTCTTGAAAACAAGGTGCTTAAAAAGATATTTGGTCCTAAAAGGGACGAAGAAACTGAGGTGTGGGGAGGATACATAATGATGAGCTACATACCCTGTACTCATCACAATACATTGTTAAGTTAATCAGATATCGCAAATGACGATGGACAGGACATGCAGCACGAAAAAAATAATCTAGAACAGTGTTCAGGGTTCTGACTGTCAAACCCAATAGAAAGAGACCATTGGGAAGACCTAGACGCAACTTGGAAGATAGCATTAGAATGTACCTGAAATAGATTATTATTATTAGCACCGCGTCTTACTACCCGTTCGGGTTATACGCACTTACGCTAATGTGTAATGGTAGGGTGATTGTGAGATGAAATGAAGGACCTACAGTTTAACATGGAATCCGAACCACGGTGGAGGCCTGGCATTCCCCACATTCACAAGATGTCTTGTCAGAGGTGAAGGAAGGGTTTGGTAATCAGATAAATCTGTGCCGGGACCGAGGATTGAACCCCGGCCGCCAGGACAGAAGTCTGACACCTTACCCCTAGACCGCCAGGTCACCTCCCTGAAATAGATAATGTATAATTAGGTGTATTGGCTCAAGATAGAGATAAGGGGCGTACTGTGTAAGTTCGACAATAAATTTTCGAGTTCTTAATGCAATAAGTAAAGGCGACTTTTGAAAGTTGTCATTGAGAATTTTACGTAGGCTTCGTCAACGGGGTTAGCTCATTTATTTTTAAATTTAGTCTTACAGAAAATATTTTTTTAAGCTTATAAATTACTAAAAGGTTTGAATTAACACTTCGAGCTACGCCTTAAACCTCGTGACCATTGCGTGAGCTTCATGTATGTATGTATGTGTGTGTGTGTGTATGTATGTATGTATGTATGTATGTATGTATGTATGTATGTATGTATGTATGAATGTATATATATGTATGTATGTATGTATGTATGTATGAATGTGTGTGTATGTATGTATGTATATGTGTATGTATGTGTATATGTATGTATGTATGTATGTATGTATGTATGTATGTATGTATGTATGTATGTATGTATGTATGTATGTATGTATGTATGTATGTATGTATGTATGAATGTATGTATGTATGTATGTATGTATGTATGTATGTATGTATGTGTGTATGTATGT
>CABFVX010009287.1:0-19163 GCA_902151425.1 Timema shepardi
TAATCCCTTCTCACGACTGGAATAAACTTGTAACTCACTGGATTTATTTCACAACCCTCTGATATTAGTGAGTATTAAGCTGAAAAATGGGCCGTTATCAAATTACAAATAACTTCTAGAGACATTCCATTTTAGAAAATTGGGTAGGAAAGGACCACTCCAAAGAGTGATAGCGGTATTTAATTTATTTAAAAAATCCTGGTTAAGATCCTCTAAATAGCTTCTTGAAGCATACATTCATTAAAATTGCCAGGGAATAACTTCCAATAGCATCCAATTTCCCAACTGTTGCTGGAAAAGGACCATTTTAATTATCTTCTGGAAATATTAAAAAAAAATCAAGGTTACAACCCCTCCAAAACGCATCCAATAATCATTAACAAATCTGAGTGAAGACCACTTCAAATAGCTTCTATAGTCAGCTTCTAATATTCAACATGATTCAAGGCTGATATCTCTTTAAATAGCTTTTAGGGACAACACAATTTCATAAATCTCTGGAGGAAGATAGCTCCAAATAGCTTCTAAAGAAATATAGTTTTCTAAATATTTCCGGAAGAAGACCACTCAAAATATCTTCTAGGGGTATTCAAATAAAGTCAAGTAAAACAACTTGAGGACGCCTGCGCTTTTTCCCTGGTACCGGGTTCAGTTCGAGCACCTGGCGGTGCTGCCCTTAAATATTCAACAAGTGTTGGGGTCACCACGGGAAGAAAATTAAACTCAATGTTTCTACCAGATAAATCCCATCACGTCTTAGTATCTATAAGGGCTATCAGAATTTTAAATCACGTCAATCGTGTAAGGATGAGGAAGGTAAAAATCTTGATTAACTGTACCCAAGTTTGTGTGAAGTGAGAGTAAGAAACTATTTAGGAAAGAAACACACTTAGTAGGCCTACACCTATCTGTAATTTTAATTAATAAATACAGACTAGACAAGCCTGACGTTAGTATTCGTGACCAACAATGCAGATAGTAAGAATGTAATAAAACGCCATTTTTTTAAATATTTCTGTTTTCATCCCACACCCCTTCATCATTGAACTATAGAAGCCCTAAGCTTCACCCCTGATCCTTGTGGCATCATTTCTTTCCCGGAAAATGTAGTGGGGGAGGGTTTGGGGGATTAAGGAGCAAATTGGCCGGAAAGAAAAGCGCTATATCCTTTCCCCTCGCCTTTCCTTACATCTACTTTGCCGATTTCCTCCTTCCTTTCCCTCACTTCACCAAACCTGCCACCAACCCTTTACGTGGCTTTCCTACCCCGATAGGGCTTCCTCTAACGTTCAAGAGAAGATTTCCGATTTCCGATTCCCAAATCTTTCAATCCTATTCACCCGGTCCATTGTAACCATTATTACGTATTATAGGACATTTCATAATGTTAGTAAATTTTGACTTATTGAAGGATAATTACACAACTAAATGAAACCTCACTTGACATGATTAATGGATCACCCAGAAATTTACTTCGGGGAAGGGGATTGAGAGGAACTGATATTTCTGTAATTGTTTTTTAACCGAGAATTTAAGGGGCACCATTGTATACCCAGTTAACTTTTTAAATATTAATTAGTGAGCAATACCATCAACTTAATCGTAACAGCATAACGTTTATATTTATATTAAAATATCATAATCAAACACGTTAAAATATTATCCTAACGAACTGTAATGTTACGCGAACCTTAGTAACTTCAACATTAGCAGAAACAGAAGCAGACAGACGCATATTGACATTATCTAATTCTCCCTTAAGGAAAGCACGATAACAAATTTCATCACTTTACCAAACAATTGGTCACACCAAGATGTTGACTGAACTGTAAGAGTGGGTTGTCGTATTTCACGATAGTTTCTGAAACAAGGAACAAGATATATCTTAGTTAGAATTTGTGAACCGGATATAGACTCCTAGAGATAGGTGTGGAGACACTACTCCACAAGGGGAGGGGGTGGGGGGCTGGGTGAGAGCCTCTCGCAGACCACTGTATACACGTTTCGCTTATCCAAGTGGAGCTTTAGGGCGTCTGTGGCACCCGCCAGTGTCGATGACGTAGTTTTCAAGCCCCTGGATAAGAGGATTGGTGGTAACGCGAACATTAATCAAGTACAGGGGTTGGTAACTTTTTTTTTTTTGCACTGATGGACTTGTAAACTTATCACTCATAGTTTCTCAAGTCTACTTTTGAATTTTATTATTTTTATATATTAGCGTTAAAGTGTAAAATTCAGCTATTTCGAAAAATATCTAGGTATTTCATGAATTACCTGACTGGGTCAGTTGAATTATGAAATAAATACATTTTTATTCACTTTAATTAGTTATTCTATGAAATTGCTACTTTTTTATAAACTAAATAATAATAGCATGTTGTTAAATTTAAAATAAATTTTATAATTCATTTTTATTGAAAAATTGGTTGTTACATTACTTTCAGTCTACTTTTACTGAAACTAGACACTTACAAAGATAAACTATTAAATTCAGTCATAGGTAATAAAATAAATCATTATAAAACTGAGTCTCTTACATAATTTCATAATTTTATGAATAATTAGTATAAGAACGGCTAGAATGGCAGTTAGAATTGCTTAGTAGACCTAAATTATTTATGAAGCAAAAACACTTCTTCGTGTCCCACTGTTTTTTGTATGAACCTTTTTTAAAAATCTTTGACCACATTTAATGGTAGAGTGTGTGGATAAAAGCAAAAGTAAAGAGTAAGTCATGTAAGGTGTTAAATGGGGTAGACGAATGTGTGAAAAAGATAAACAGGCGTTTTAAAAATAAAATAACATTTATGACTTGATGTATGGATTTTGTTGAAGCGACAGGAGTATGCAAGGATAGGGAATTGTGTAGAAAGTTAGCGAGGATGGATTCTGTACGAATTTGTATTTTTGTTTATATACATGCACAGTTTCTTGCCTACTCCGTAAGAGAACGGTGGGATTAGATATGTATGGATCTACAACATAACTGATTATGGCTGATCAAGGTAATTTTGATCAAACGCGAATATTATTTTTAACATTTGAGAGTTTAAAGGACTCAATGGTTAGCCTTTAATGACTTATATAGTTTTCTTATACGATCGACTGAAAATTACCAACAAATCGACCGGTTGTTGATCCTCAGGCCAGTGCATTACCACGAATACACAACATTTAAAACGTAAATATTTTCCTTTCGACAACGACCCTCAGAGATCTCTATCCAACCAATTTTCATAATTTTATAAAACCAAAATATACCCCGAAGATATGGCCAAATTTTTAATTTTCAAAAATATCCAAAGATGAAAAACTTTAATTTGGGAAAAAAAAATATCATACCTAGTTTAATTGAATCTCCCATTTTCATATCTGAAATCTAATTGCTAAAATTATGAGCCGTCATTGTAAAATTGACTCGTGAAGCGTCAAACAACCAGATAGAGTTTTATTGGAATTAGGCTTACATTGCAAAACACTATCAATCACGGAATCTATATGAATGTGTATATTCATTATTTCAGTGACTAAATGTGATTAGTTTGATTTACAAATTATAAACACTAACTTAGTATTAGCGTTGTACAGCCCAATATCATTTTGTGTCAACGAAATTTATGTAAATTCGACTGTTTTATTTTTTCGCTCCCACTTGTTTTGGTGAAACCAATATTACATTCTTTTCTGATTTGTGTTGTTATTTACCGTCACTAATGTTGACGTCAATAATTAAATACAGGGACACACATGTCAAAACTGGTATAATCAGTGTTCAAATGATTCATTATCGAGACGTAATCTAGGGTTGGATTTCAGTCGAGAGGTTTTGGTCGGCAATTAATGTATTATTCAAATGAATCTGTAGAACTATTGCAATCAATAACGGAATGAAATTGAATATTGATATGTACAATTTCACTTTTATTATTTGTTTTTTAAAGTGACAGCAAAAATTAAACATTGGTACACAAAAGTTCGTTAAAAATTCAAGTAAAATTGGTTTAAAATTAAAAATCAATTTCTTAAATAAGTTTCAGGACACCCGCAGTGCTTAATGGATTCCACTTCGAAAGATAAAAGTGTACATTTATTTTCAAAATTTATCAAAACCAACTTAAATAGTATTGAAATCAAGGAAGAAGTTTCCCATACCCATTTATTTCACACGCGTACTGGTATATACACTGACAAAACGCTTCAGCATCTTTTTGCCAGGTTTATTGGTGAAAGAAGAGGTCAAAGTTTAAATCTCGACCAGTTATACTGAGTTTTTTTATTTTCATAAATGGTTTTCCTTCTCTCTTCTCACAAGTGCATTTACACTTCCTTTAAATTATACCTACCCGTACCTACACCCATTGCTGTAAATCTAGAAATATCCCGGATGGCTAGTAAAATGTTTAACACATAAAAATAATTATATGCTGTTTTCCTTCAGTGCATTGCAGTTTTTAACAACAAAATGTCAAACCCAATGCACTACAGGTAAATATTTTTATAATTAGAACAAATGTAATTTAATGTAACCAATTTTAAGTTGTATTTTTAAGTTGTTTTCACTACTTGTATACATTTCTCAAAATTGTACACAACTTAAGCTGTTTGGATTTTTTTTTGTCTGATAGAAATTATTCTGGGAACATAAATATTTAAAAATAATTTATAAAATGTGAAAATCATCCGTGAAACACGTGGATGAAAAAAGGCCCAATGAGCCTATACATATCTCAAATAAAAAAGTTTAAAAAACAATAAAATCCTTTCTGTGAAGGGAAAGCATTAAAATGGGATTTTAATGTTTCTAATTTTAAATTAATGTAACTATTCTCAATAAATAAATCTTAATATTTAATTTTTAAATAATATTAAAGTTAGTGGGTTTTTTCAGGAAAAAATGGTAATGCTTTAAAATATTACATATTTAAAAGACTCGAAGTGTTGGCCTTTTGAAATAAAAAATAAAGAAACTCAATTGAAAATACCGAAATATAGAAAAATTCAAAATTTTTGCATAGTATTGAATCTAAATCGGATCAATTCTAAGTCATTATAGTTATCAATCTTCATTATAAGAGAATGTTGAATTAAAGTCTTGTTTTTCACAAATACACTAGAATGGTCTAAACAATAACATAGTTATTAATTTTTGAGAGTACTCAAAATAAACTTTTACTGTTTATCGTGGCCAGGTGAAGAATTTTTTAAGTCAACTCTTTGCTGTTCTACACATTACCTCAGTCGGTAGAGTGTCTATCAACTAAACCCAAGGTGCCGGTTTTGATTCCTGGCATGGCCGAGTAATTTATCTTTGGCAAAATGTGGGTTTGCACTTTCACATTGATGAATTAACAGGTGGGGGCTGGATTTTGTGTCGGTTCTAGATTATAAGTTAGTCTATAAGTTGAGTGCTAATATAATCAGATTCAGAAAGTACACGCTAAATACCTTAACTAAATGGAAAAAAGAATCCCTGCTTATCCAAATCACAATATTTTTATTTCTTGATTTTCTTAATAATGGACATTTGAAGCACCTTATAGAAAATATTAAACGTATTTTGTTAGCCTAAAATTGATAGCATTTTACTATTTTATTTTTTTATTTTATAGGTTTGGGTAATACTTATCTACCCAATGTGACAGATTTATATCACATGGACTTTACGTATGAATATGTGAAAATAGATATAGGAACTTTTTTTAGTTGTAAGTTCATTTGTAAGAAAAGTATATACTAAATATAATAAGGCTGAGATACAGGACATTTGGTGATTTTTGCTCAAATTGACAACTCAATGCTGTTTTTACAGACCTCAACCCACTAATGATTTTGTTTAAAATGCGTATTTGTTAAGTTTTTTACAATATAAATAGTTATGCATATCTGTTTTTCTAGAATAATATATCTATAAAATTTCTAATGATTTTGTTCGAAATAGGTGTTGAGGGACTATTTTAGTTGACGAATAATTATGTATCTTTATTTTTCAAGTCATATTAATTTAAGAGTTGTTTACTTACGATAAATGATAGAAAATTTGAAATTCCTCAAAATTGATCTTGACTATTGAGTTAAAAATGGGTAACTGGGAGTAGTTTTTTTTATAATGAATAAATTATTAAAGGGTAAATTACAAATAAGTTATTTTTAAAATTTGAAATTTGTTAAATACATTTTTACAATTTGGTTTAAAATTGATTATTATCATTAACAAGGTGACGTTTGTTATTTATGAGGAAAACTTACTTTAGGGTAATTTGCTGATAACCTATGATTTTAAATCTCCTTTGAAGCTATAATACACAATATGATAGAGTTTTTGAGATTTTGTCGTACCATTTATTTTTAATGACATCAGGAACCCTGTCAAAATACCAACTTTATATCCAACTATTAAGGGGGCCACTTCTGTAAGAGAAGAATTATTGCCATGCAGACGTACAGCTCTAACCCAATATTTAATTATACGATGGTTATTTCAAAATATGGTTCGCCCAAAATTAAAGTAACAGGGCTCTTTTTCACCCGACAGGCCTATAGTTTAGTTTTATTAATAGGAAAGAAAAGGTGTAAAAATGTGACACTAACTCATTTTCAATTACTTTTTACCATGTTTGTGGAGCTATGAAACTATGCTTAA
This sequence comes from Timema shepardi, assembly GCA_902151425.1. Taxonomy (NCBI): domain Eukaryota; kingdom Metazoa; phylum Arthropoda; class Insecta; order Phasmatodea; family Timematidae; genus Timema; species Timema shepardi. The sequence continues at coordinate 6,641 of CABFVX010009287.1, forward strand.
TGAAAAAGGGCTATAGATTTAACCTCCATTTATAAAATACAGTAATTTTTGTATATTATCACAATATAAAAGGTTAAGTTATTCGAGAACTACTAGCAAGCTTTCCTCTTTACCATGAAGATAGGAAATTGTGTTGTTTTATTTCCTCTCTCATTGACTTGACAAAGCGTGGTTTTAGTTGAAGGGCGAAACTATAAACTTAGGTAGAATATAAAGGTAGTTCCATAAAATTACACAGACTATTGTATTCTAAGCCTTGCGGCCTGGTAGTGATTGATACTTTCTCTCTGACCAATGCGACCACCTTAATGTAAATAATATTTAGCTTACTCACATAGAATTAACTATACTGCGTCATTCAATTTCATGAATAAACATATTTAAGTGAAATATAATGTGGGTATCAGTGAAGAACCAAACAAAATCCTCACATTAAAAAAATATGTGTAAGTAATTTATAGGGATTCAAAGCTCACAAATAATCACTTGCCACAGTTGACTACGGTAATTAATTTAATATAAACTGTTGATATATTCTCACTGTGATTAAATAGGCTTTCTCGCCAAGGGGAGTTAAACTGATTCTTCTTTTAAGCTGATAAGGTGTCCAAATATCAGTTGGATTAATAATATATTAGTCAGATATATGTATTGACGCTTCACGATTAATAATAATAAATGTGGAGGGCTTCGTGAAAAAATAGCCTAAAATATCCTAAGGGCCCCACCTAATCGAAATGACATACCAAAACTGCGGTATTTCTTAATATATAGTAGGCCTAGTGGTAATTCGAAATCAAAACTATAATACATGGCCAAATATGCCAAATGCTATAATATATATATATATATATATTTATATTAGCGTTTGGCATATTTGACCATCAGATATAGACTTTTACCATCTTCGTGGTAATAGAACAGGGACTATGGTATACCTTGGAGGTTTTCTACAATTGCCTAACCAATCAGGCCATAGTTACCATATGAACAGTTCCCCTTTCGAGAAAAATACCTAGGAACCACCGAGAATTGAATCCAGAACCTCTATATCAGTAGCCAGGGGCGCTAACTATTATACCCAGAGGCCGGTATAATTTTCTACTGAGATTCTATTAAGAATGACTTTATCTTAGGACTGTCATATTCGATACCCTCGATTCTTACTGGTATCGAAAGAATCGAGAATCGATCTTAATATTACGATTCTCAAGTCTCAATAAAATTGCCAAATAAGCAAAACGGTAACATTTAAAATAGGTTTTAACTCATTATCTCTCATACTAGTTGCCGATTCACTTAAATGCCGGCGAATTGTAAATATACTGTAAAGGCCCGAATATAGTACGACCCTAACATTATGAGGTGTTCTACATGAAAATTAAATGATCTTGAATATAATACGACCTGAAATTCTGACAGTAACAAGAGGTAAAAACTTAAAAACTTTGACATACTTTTTTAAAAAGTAAAAATTAAGTGAGACTGACAGAATATAATAATCGATTTTAAACAAACAATCGATATATAATGCGTAGACTAGGGACGGCAATTTTCCATAGTATATCAATATATACATATATTATTAATTGATATATCACTAAGTGTATATCGAAATCTACGATATTCCTATCAAATTAAAATAGCAACTCTCCTGTAAATATATTATTTGTCACTTTTATATTTTATTCAGCCCTTTAAATAATAAAAAAAAGACAAAAATCGATATAGTTAATACAAATAAAGCAAAAAGATTATATTTATTTGATTCAATAGATTATCAATATATCGTTGCCAAAACTTCGTCACTAATTTTTGGTGAGCTAACGTAGGATTAGTTATGGCGGACGACTTAACATTTTTGAAACGTGTGAAATGTGTTCTTCTCTCCGTTATAAAATCCGCAATTTATTGTATTAATTTAGAGTTTATTTGAATTCTATGATTTTGATTTTCAGTTTTGAGGACTTTTACTGTGTTTAGTAAATATTAATAAATATTTATAAGATTGTGGGATTTAAAGTTTCAAGTGACAATGTGTAATGGTCGAGTCAAAGTTTCACATTGAGGGGGGAGTAGGGTATCAGGAACGTTAGATTTTATATACAATAATTCTTGTAAAAATAATGAAAAAGGAAATGTTCAAGAATTGGAATCGAGAATCGAAAAATCGAGGTTGAACTTAAGAATTGGAATCGAGAAAAACAGGTATCGTGGCGTCCATATTTTTTCTAAGAATGTACCTGGATCTCAGAACTGGGACATTTTACTTAAAACGTCTTTTAAAAAAAGGAATAATTTATTCTGTTAACTTTTTTAACTAATTTTTTTTTAGATAGAAGGTGTTTAATCCTGTAAGGACATATTTATATTTTTCATCTCCATTTTTACGTTAATCATATTTTGGAATAACAAATCCATTCTCAAATAACCAGGGATTTCTGGACGTTTGCAATAAGTCTCAGCACTTTGATATACGATCTCCTCAAGGTGTCTCTATACGTTTCAAAGTAAAACTTACAAACTCGTGCGAAAATCGCGCAATACTAAGGCAAATATAGTTAGTGGTACCACAGACGCGTCTGAGGAAGGGGAGGGACAGGAGAGGAGGTTGAGATGATGGAATTTATTTTAGTAAGGCCAGAAGGGGTACCCTCCATCTTAAGATGGCTCACATAGCCCCAGTGATTCTGGAGATGCGTTTGGGGAGAGGGACTGGAGGGGGTGACCTTTTAAATTTTCGGAAAATTGTTGCAATTTTAATAACGGTTGCATCTTTAGGTCAACACATTTTTATTGAAGTACTCGTTTGTCAATTTAGACCCATAAATTAGGTCAATATTGGTTCCTAGAAGAATATAAACTTTCGTATTAAAGATATAGAGAGATATTGAATATTATTTTATTAGTTCTTTTATCAAGACTCCTAATTCCATAATTCTCTTTTTTTTCCTCTGTGTGTATTGGGAGTACAGGGACATAAACCTAAAAACTATACACAAATTGATTCATAGACCCTTTTTTCATATGCTTTTGGGTGTGATTCTTTAGATTTATTATCCGGGTAGTGTAAAGGTAATGTAGTTTGCGCGTATTTAGAATGAAACGGTGAATTTGTTGCTTCATTCTATTTTCAAAAATAGTTTTATTTGTATGCAGGCAGCATTTCAGGATTTATTTGTTTACAAAACATTTATTTTTCAAATAGATACGTGGCATATCTATGAAATGTTGTGAGCTTGGGAAAATTATATCTTGATATTTTAACGAGGATACTCGTTTCGAAATGCATGGGGATCACGATCAAATTGACGTTTAATTAGCGTTCACGTAATGTAAAACAACGTAACATGACGTTAAGGTTATTCTCGTGTATTTAAATGGAAAACATCACGATGCACTTAGTTAAACGTCGGTTTAAGTAACATTCATTTAACATAATAATTTATTCAAGGAAGAACTTTCAATTTACGCTACGTTCCATCACGTGTTCCTGATAGCCCATCATGCTGCGAAAAACTTATTTTAATGTTTCTACACCATGTTTTACTACTTGTTCAGGCTATGTGCCTATTCACTAATCACACTAATGTGATAAGAATTAGAAAGGTAAAATTTAGAGGAGTTCTTCGTTCATTTGTATGGTGGGAGAGTGGAGAACCATTTAGGAATAACTATCCCTAGTACACCCAACTGGGATTAGAACCTCAATCTCCCTCTAATTGGCAGTCTAATATATTGCAAGAGTGACGCGTTAGACGATGTGGCCATCGAAGTAGGTTAGTACTTTATCAATGGTTTCTTATTCAATAGAGTTTGATATCTTATTCTTACACTTTATGTAGAAGCTCTAGTGAGTTTTTGTTGCAAATACTTGAAGCCTAACCAATCTTAACTGGTAGAGCTACAATTTATTGAAAAATATGCTTTCAAATAGTTCAAATTCGTAGGTTGTGTTTTGCGAAAGTTATTACGTTATGTTACGAAAATCACACATTCAAGTGGATGTTGAGTTAATCGTGACTATGGCATAAGCCTTTGAATCTAAAACCATTCGTATTCTGTATGCGTGTCTGTCTTACGTTTTAAGTTGAACTATAGGCTATGTATCCTTCATGTTTAAAAGCTAATATTGTATTGAAAATTAGGCTAATCAGATACACTGATACCAACATCACTCTTACTAGAGAAAAAAACCCTGCATGGTTCATATTAGAACAAATTTTCTGTGTTCATTTTTAGAACACACTTGAAATCAATTTAAATTGACTTCCTGTTTAAAATACACTTTACCTGCTACGATGAAACACGAATAAAAATAAATAAGTCTCATCTAGTCTGGTCTGCCAGTGACGGCAAGGTTAGAGATCCTGACCAAATGTCCTCAGGATGATTTTTATTTTCTGAAAGGTTTCCTACACTGCCTTCATTAAAATATGGGTACATTTCCTCTACAATTTTTAATCCTCAGCCCAACCATATTAACATAATTATAATGCGTTTATTCTCAGATGAATAAAAAAAATGGAGGAAAAAATAACAAAAAGCTTTCAGTGAAACTCATACATCAGAATAGAATAGTGCTATATTTAAGAGAGTCTATTAATGGCGTGTTGATAATTTATTTCGTATTAATACAAAAATGAATTTAACTTTCTGTATGGCGTGATATATTACGAAACATGTGATATAAGAGCAAAGAAAAAACCTTTACCAGGATTTAACTCTCAATGCACTCACTTTATATGGTAATTTTGTAATCTAGATTACCGTTTGCACAAGTTTCCTGGAGCGATGCGATAAACATCCTAATGAACGTCATCGTAATCTGTTATTTTTGCTCCTTTCATTTATTTTTAGCCGTAAGAACTTTCCTTTAGGTAAAGTACTACCGTCTGTTGGAGTAAAGTTCAATTATAGACTATGTATTCAAAAGTTGGTATAAAAACATTACAGGCATTAACATCATTACTTCCTCTTAAAATACCACTCGTTATTTAACTTTGTTTTTTCCTCAACCGCGTTCTACTTTCCGTCCAGGCTATGCGCATTTTAATCACACTAATGAGTAAGGTAGAACTTTAAGAAAATGTACACGCATTTGTGTGGAGTAGAACATTATGTGCTGCTGGCTGTGATTTGAATCCTGAACCGTCAGTTAGTGGTAAGCCAGACATGAGAAATGTCTCTAAATATATTTATTTTTTCAACGTATATTACTAGCCTTTCGGATTATGTGTATTTATATTATTTACATCTGTTTGATAGGGATGAGTTGAGAAGAATCTTTAGAAAATATACCCGCATTTGAAAGGAGAAAGTTAGGGGAACAATGTAAGTGAAATCCAACTTCAGTTCCTCTGTTAGGGATTCGAGCCCTGACTTCCCTGACCATATCAAACCAGAATAAATTAGCTTAGCACTACCCTCCACTTGGGTTCTTGAATAAAAACTTAACATAGTTAAAATATGTTGGAACAATTTTTACTTTCTTACACCCCTCTGGTAGATAAAGTATTGGGAACGTTAAATAAATTGAACTAAATATTTGGACGCGTGTCGATGTTTTATGGCCCCTTGTACCATTTTTTTAAATATGGTTTATCTGTTTGTCGGTTACTTGGACTAGAGCCGAAACAATTTTACTGAATGGGATAAAACTTGATACATAGGATTTTCATACGGTTTTCCCGAAGGTGTTATAGAATTATATATCTAACTCTAAAATTAATGGTAGTTTAATTAAGGGTGAAAAAAATTCAAAAAATCAATTTTCCCAAAATTGGGTAAAATAATTTTGATTAAATTTCGTTTCTAGGCACTATTTAGCATTGCTAAGAAATTAGTAACTCTTATTTTTTCATGAAAATGACTTTAAAGGTACTTTACGTTGGCACAGATATCTAATTTTTGATCATTTATTTCCACAGCTATTTTCAATATAACAACCTCAATACGTTTGTTTGAAAGTTGAGCCACGATCTCTCAGTCATCCCAACTCATTGTATTGGAAGGATGACGCATTAGTCCATGGGTCAGCAACCCGTGGATCGTGACCGACAGGTTAATATCGTGGCAATTCTCAGTCAATCACGTAAGAAAACTATATCCTTATTAAAATTTGTTTCTTGATTCTTCTAAGCTCACAAATATCTCAAGTAATTCAAAATAATAATGGCGTATGACCAAAATTAAATTAACCTTGATCGTTGATATTAGGAAGTTTTGAGAAAAATAAATCGTTTAGTATAATATAATACATTTTATTTACTATACATTATATAAGACGTGTATACAAAATCAAAAGCATTAGTAGAATGGATATATTATGGCTGATCTCAGGGCGTTTGATAAGGTTTTAAGTCGATTGGAGCCTAAAAACTTTTTTTACCCCTGCCTTAGAGAATTTGACAGTAGACGCGTGTGATATTGTTTCCGGCTAACTATAAGAAAGCCCCGAGGTGAATCTTGTGATGAGGTCGTAGCTCCAAGCGGGTTGACTCGTTGGCACTAGATGCCCTGCGTTCCTGACCAAGATCTCCGTAAGATTCCCCGCCGTCTTAACGAACCCCGCTAGCTCCCCACCCGACAGCCACTGGGACCTCTCGGCCGTCCTGTAATCGTCGGCGCCACTCCACTCCAGCTTCCTCAGGAGGTTGGCCGTCAAGGGGTAGGCGCAGATGATGTCCAGCTGTCCGTTGTACATCAGCACTCTGTAGTTCTCTAGGAGGACCTCCAACCAAGGCTTGACGGACTTCATGTAGTCGTCATACAGGTGGGACGATACCTCGCTAGAGTCATGGAACTCCCTGTCTCCGACGTGAAGGGCCAACCGAGACGCATTGAGGTTGATGAAATCTTCGAATCGCTCGTTATCTAAGGGGTCACCGGTGGCGAACAGGTAGTTGTAGTGGTAGGTGAAGCCAGTCAAATTGTGGAGGTAGGAAACATCGTCACTGGCTACAATATCGTGGAAACCCTGAAGTAAAACCATTAACTAATCAATTCAAAAACGGGCTTAGCTTATTTTTCTTAATATTACATTTCTTGAAAATAATATGTACAAGCTTTGTTTTAATATATTTTTATTGCTCTTAAGACCAATAAACAATCACTCAGATAACTTTGGTTGATAATCAACAAATCAACTCACCTAGACTAATAAGTAATCATCCAGTTAGCTCAACTAGGTCAATATTTAATCAATAAGTAATATTGACGCAGCCAATAATCAAACAAACAGCTCACGTACAGAAATAATCAACCAGTCAGCTTACATAGACTAGTAATCAACCCATCAACTTGATTAGGGCAGTAATCAACTCAGCTCTCCAAGGTCGATAGTAAACAAATCATATAGACTAATGCTATCAATGCTATTAAAATCCAGAATATGGTACTAAGCCAATTTTCATAATCTGTACATTTGAAATTTCTCTAGTATTTTATAATCCTCAATCACACTTTTGTAGATAAACTCTATTAAAATCACCTAAAGACGAATATTATGGCTTTATCATTCCTTTTATTTACTGCTTTACTAAAAAATATTATACTATAATAATATTTCTGATTTTTTTTTTGCATTCCATCTTACTACCCGTCCGGGTTATATGCCTATGTACTAATTACACTAATAGGTTGGGGTAGGGATTAGAAAGGTTTGATTTAGAAGGAGTGAGCCAACATTTGCGTGGAAGAATAGTGGAAAACCATTTTGGAAAACCTCCCTCAGTGCATAAAACTGGGATAGAACCCCGATCTCCCCCTCTTCGGCAGTTTAGTCTAACACGTTCTGATTACTTTTTTCCTGATTTAGTGCGTACAACAGAAGAGCTATTGACTAATCAATATAAGGTATATATATGAGACGTGTAATTTATATTAAATGTACCCGCACTAGCAAGGAGAGTGAATGGGATTAACACGGTTAAGAAATGCATTTTGTGTGCGACCGTTCGGGTTTTGTAACCCCACCTTCCCCGCGATGAGCGGCGACCAAGACCCAGGCCTTAGACCTCTGACGAGTGTTTGTGTGGTCAATATTATGATGATCAATCACGCCGCAAATAGATCACTTACGTTGCTCGCGTCAGTCCACCGTTCCTCTCGTATGGCTTGGACGACCTGCGCCTCCATTTGGTGGAAGTGCTCGAGAGCGTTGATGTCTATGAGGCCTAGCTGATAGAAGTAATCTCCGTACAACATCTGATTCTCAGGGTCTGTCAGGCCATTCCCGATGGCTAGACCTGAAATGATTACAGTACAAGTGAATTCGATTGAAATACAGTAGACTCTTGGAAACTCGACATTCCGTGTAACTCAACAAGTGCACATGGTTGTTGGCGCCAGTCATCACAATCCAAGGTCATTCAACTGTATAACCTCTCAGTTTGTTTGTGTAAACCGAGATAGTAGGCCTACTACTAAAGGATTTTTCGGGTAAAATTCACATTTACATCCAGATCTTTATCAAATTAACCATAAAAACCCAATTCAGTGGACGAATGGTGTAAGGTGTCTCTCTTAAGTTAGACTGGGCTGATAATTTCGGGGAGGTCGAGGGACGAATCTTGGTCGGGTACATCGAGGTTTTTTTTCTCGTAAATGGTTTTCCACACTCCTTCCAAGCAAATGTGGGTAGATTATCTATAAAATTCTTTTTTTACTCATCCCTACCCCAAATTCCTCATAATCTCTTTTAAAGTATTCTTGGGGGAAAGTCAAACAAAAACGTGACAGAGAAGTAAAGAGGAACCGATAAAAAGTCCGTGCGTAATATCACGTCAAAATATACGCCAATAAAGTCTATCATACTTAATTACTATCATCAAAAAATATGTTATAGCTAAACAAATTCAGTCATACGTCACGTACCCTTTGAAATCTTTCCCATACCCCTGGAGGTTCATGTACCACAACATTGTTTTGGAAAATGCCAACATTTTTTTTGTGTGGTCAACATAGATAACATTCTACTATATATTGACATTATTACAAAGGCATTGGCATTATATATAAAAAGTTTCAGTTGAAGATCTTATGACTTGACGTGTATGTATATAGCAATGGTTTTAGTAACTTTATTTAGTATCAAAGAAGTTCATTCATATATAAATCCGATAGCACTTGTAATATTGGTTTTATCAGACGCTATGGACAAGTGGTTCACAAATTTGTATAAGTAAAGAACCTGACAAATTATTTGTTTCGTATAACAGAATGGCATGTTAATGGGTTCGGTAAACAATACCAGATTTTTTCCATAGCAGGCCTAAGTTTGGGTAAAATCTAGATTGCCAACATATTTTTACAAATAAATATTCCAATTTTCAAATTTTTGCCCACATTCTCGTACTTATATTTTTGTAACTATTACTGATTGGGATACACGCGTTTTTCAACCAATCAACGAATTAAATAATTAACGATTAATGCTCTTAAATTAATTTAACATAGGGGCACACTAACAAACAAATAAGTACGAAAATTTCATCAACATATAATTTAAGTATGTGACTTTTCAACGAATAAACCAAAGTCATATTTAATCTAAATTATTTAATAAGCAAAAATAAGTATTAGTAGTTTTTTCACGCGTTCCTAAAGTGTAAGACGTATTGATAGATACGATTGCGGACTTGTAGCAACGAAAACATGGGGCGGAGCTTATTCGCGGAACATAAGTTGGGAAAAACTTCTCTATTGAACAGTTGTGCTAACTATTATGACAGAGAGACTTACCTTGAAGATTAATTTTCTGAGATGCTGTTGGGTTGTGTGTATGGATTGAGTAGGCGACTGCTGGTATATATTTACCTGATATACAAAATAAAACACAATTACAAAACAACGTTTTAAATTTAGTGCAATAATATTTAGCGTGGCGTTGATTAAATATAGTTAAAAAATGTCATCTGGACCCTGGGATTGAAGCCATGACCGTTGGATGAGCTCGCCTTATGTATGAGCCTTACTATTATGAAAGCGTAACTCTTGTGACCAGCTGCCATTTTAAAATTCTATTTAATTTAATCGATATATATCAATTAAATTTAATATATATTAAATATATATATTATATATATATTATACATATATATAATATACATATATAGTATATATATTTAATATATATAATATATTATATATATCAATTAAATTAAAGGTACCCATTTTATCTCTTCATAAAAAAAACGTTAAAATAATTGTTATTATGTAAACGGCATTACTAATGATATCGACACATTTTAATAAAACTATATTGTAGATACATAAATGGTCATTCAAAATCTTATATTATATTTTTGTAGTAATTTAAAAAAAAAAAGGCCACAACAGAAGAAAATGAAGGATTTTAAACGAACATAGCATTTCGTAAAAATATGTGCTCATTTATTTAGCAGATTCACTATTATTATAATCTATTTAATGATTAATAAAGCTCAGAGGTGTATTGCGTACCCTTTGAAATTCTTCTCGTACCCCTAGGAGTACACGCACCACAGCTTGAGAAACACTGTGTTAAGGCGTTACTCTCCCAACAGACTGTACTGATGATGTTAGAAGTATCAGGCTTGGAATACAAGTCTGGTGTACTGAGGGGGTCCCCCCCCTAAAATTTCCTCTATGCTAAGTTTCTTCCTCTTTGGAAATCAGGAAAAACCTTCTCTAAATTTAATTTAATTTATCAATGTGAGAGGGTAAGCCCACATTTCACCGATAATAAAATTTTCGGCCATGCCGGGGATCCAACCCGGGACCTTTGACTTAATAGACAGACACGCTACCAACTGAGCTAAGGTATCTGCTAGCTACATAATATTATTAATATATATTATACACTAACAGTTGATGCAATCAGAAATTTGATGCGTTCTGAGTAGGACTATACTTCTTTGTCTCTTAACTTATTTGAATTAATTTAAATCACTGATAAAATGTACATAACTTAATATTTAGATCGATTATTCAATTTTTTTTTCCTAAACATCGCAAAAACTTTACCTCCGTAAGACTCCCCGGTGACGTAAAAGTCGTTTTCTTGCATCTCCGGGAACAGTTGGAAAAACTGCACTAGGGCGGTGTAGACGTTCTCCGCCACATCGGTCTGGTTTCTCGCGTAGCCTAAATCGCTGTCGGTGAAACTGAAACCTGAACAAGAAAATATCTTAAATTAATATTATTATTATTATCACCGCGTCTTACTACCCGTTCGGGTTATACGCACTTACGCTAATGTGTAATGGTAGGGTGATTGTGAGATGAAATGGAGGACCTACAGTTTAACGTGGAATCCGAACCACGGTGGAGGCCTGGCATTCCACACATTCACAAGAAGTCTTGTCAGAAGTAAAGGAAGGGTTTGGTAATCAAATAAATCTATGCCGGGACCGAGGATTGAACCCCGACCGCCAGCATAGAAGTCTGACACCTTACCCCTAGACCACCAGGTCACCAAAATATCTTAAAGAAAGTCATCTAGGTCTTACCAAACTAGCAAACTTAGATCAAACCCTTCTCGGTGGCTGCATGGTCTAAGGCGCTACTCTGAGTAGTTTTTACAAAAAGGTTTTCTACTTTATTTTCACGCAAATGATGGTATAATTCCTATAAATGTAACCTCCCTAATCACTAAAACCATTAGCGCAATTAGTGCATTCACGTACAACCCGAACAGGTAGTTAGGCAGAGTGCTATAAAAAACTAAGATCAAAAAGAGTTGGGAGCTATTGGTCCGAAGATTTTAATTTTTAAACGTTGGTCGGACGAAAGGAAATATCAAGTAAAACTAAAATGCTTTGATTGGATTTTGTTCTATATTTTAGAACAGCTAAGTAAATACCCCCGTTAGAATTGTACCAATAAAATACTTACAACATATTTCTAAAGTGGCTGCAACATAGCATATGATTTTCTTATGAATGTTGGTAAATAAAATCATTTGAGCTACCATATGGTGGTGGTATGAACATAGTATACATATAAGTACTCGTAAAAACGTGTGATTTAGCAACATATTGTGACGTCCTGACTGTATATAGCCCAGTTTGATTCCTGGTATGACCAGAAAATGTATAATTATACTTTAGTTTTCCTTTTCATGATGATGAATTGACAAACAAAACAACAAACAAGTTTATTTGTAAGTCGTAGAATAACATAAATTGGTTTAGAAAGTGTATGTTTGACGCCTATATTTATTTTTTAAATGTGTAATTTTGTGATTTGGAGATGGTGATATGTTTTAGGGCTCACGTAAGATATCAAAATTACTTGTGTGTTGATTTCAATTCACTTATCCATGAATACAATCGAGTACCATTTTACCAAACCCTGTATTATAAAAAATAATTACAAAATTTAACTAAACATTTTTTCATTTATTTTATTCATCCATATTTATTCCTGCGAAATTATACTTGGCATAATTATTTAGCTACTAGCAGCCCAACCCGGCTTCGCACGGGCATAATAATATAATAAAAGAAAATACACAATGTTTTACAGTGAGTTTCTAAAA
>CABFVX010009288.1:0-11519 GCA_902151425.1 Timema shepardi
CTGTTCGATGGCAGCATTGCCCATTGGGCAACTGAACCTCCCCGAGGCCAATTCTGAGTGGTTTGACATATAGTCAACCAACTCAGAGGTACAGCGGCGAGTTTTCTTGCTCAAATAAAATATTTTAGCTTTGTATCACTTTAATAAACTAACAATATGAACTATGATATTTTCCACAAATGACCATATTCCATACTTTAGGCCTAAACAGTCTGCACTCAACAATATACTAAACACAATTGTGTTTTGATCACAAGTATTTTTAAGTGTTTTATTATTTACCCCTACACTCTTTGGCTTAAGTTTAGTACCTTCTGTATTATAAAATAGAATTTAAAAAGAGGTTATCCTAAGTTATGTAATATTTCAGAAATGAAAATAGCTCTAGGCACACAGTAATATAGATGGCCGACTAAGGCAGTGTGGAATGCATTTTTTTTTGCGCCGCATCTTACTATCAGGTTTGTACGTCCATGTACTAATTTCGCTAATGAGTTAGAGGTGCAATTTAGAAAAAGTGCACCCGCATTTGTATGGCGAGAAAGAGTAGGAAACTATTTAGCACAAACCGTCAGTGCACTTGACAGTATCAAGCCACGATATACCGTCCTAGGCAGTCTAACTTAACATGAGATTAGCGCGTTAGAACTTACAATCACAGAGGTGGGTTGAATTGAATTTTAAAAGATACAAAACATATTTTCTTTGCTAAATGACATTAACAAATATCATTATTATTGCTATTATTAACAAACCACAAAGAATTAAATGATATCAATATAAAGTATTTACATTAAATTAATAATTAGATTTCACAATAAAAAATAATTGCACTTACCTTTCTTCTTTATTTGTAGACTTGTTTTACACTGATACACTATAGTTCAAAATTATTTCCTAACAACTAACAAAAACACAATACTAGCCTAATTTACACAAAATAATATTATCAAAAAACACAAACTCTTTAACTCAAAAAATAACACGTAAAATTAAATATCTAACTATGCAACAAACAAACCTAGCCTAGCAAAATTAACTTGAGAATATAAACAATTTAATACAATTTTATGAAATTGCTTGGATAAACTTAAAAAAATAAACGCCAAACTCAAAATAAATATTAAACGATACAACGAACTTGCCTATGCTACAAAAAATTAACTTCGAAATATTTAAAATCTAACAAATATCCAAAACTTGTTGTCTGCTTGAATGATCAACAAAGCGAAACGTAAACACAAAGCTATGAACTATGGGTAAAATATCTTGCCAACTTAAATAAATAGTGCTGAAAACCAAATACTGTTGATTACTGGTAGCCATGGCAACCGTGGTCCTAGCGTCACGAAACGATGTTTGGACAGAATCGCTGTTTCGCTAACTTTTCACGACAACGCGTCGCGAAGCGTAGTTGACGATACTCGAGCCGACAAAAGTTCCCGTCCGGTCAGAATAGCCCTGCTGATACACTAAGATCATCTTGAACCAGACCTGGTACACTAAGGGTGCTGTGAAACAGACCCGGTACACTAAGATCATCTTGAACCAGACCTGGTACACTAAGATCATCTTGAACCAGACCTGATACACTAAGGTCATCTTGAACCAGACCTGGTACACTAAGATCATCTTGAACCAGACCTGATACACTAAGATAATCTTGAACCAGACCTGATACACTAAGATCATCTTGAACCAGACCTGATACACTAAGGGTGCTGTGAAACAGATCAGGTACACTAAGATCGTCGTGAACCAGAAAGGTGTGAGAACCATTGCCTTAGGCAATACAGGTTTGTACCTAGATATAAGTTTAAACCTATTCCTGAATATAATTTTTAAACAAAACTATCAGCTGTAATAAAAAAAGTTGGTAAACTACCTTTAATTTCGTATGAAGAATTAAAATCACGATTATACGTCTAGAATCAATCAAATAACAACTAGAGATAAATTTTTAACGAGAGATGTAGCTCCAGGTACAGAGAATTAGACACACATTATAACTATAATAATAATAATAATAATTATTATTATTATTATTTTAGTTTATTTTATTTTATGTACACACAAGATTCATCATAGTCTTGAGGTAAAAAAGTGCATAATTATAATTACATATGAACGTAAAAAGCACGTTAGTATACTTTTTATCCACTTCAATAAGCTTCTCATTGTCAAGTTTGTTCAGATGGAAAGGTGAAGAAGCAATTTCCCCAGAGATCAATGATCATGACTATATAAACTCACCAAACCCATATCACGCACACTCCGACTCACCAGTCAATTCATTTACATTAAATATATCAGTGGATGCGCAACAACAACCAGAAATAACCAAAAAAACAAAACCACCAGATCACGCGTTTCGCCAAATTATAGGGTCAGTCGGGGCGTGATGGGACCGACAAGACACGTGACCACGCGCGCAGGGACGCGTGTCGGTGCGCGTGACGGATGTTTGATTGACAGCGATCCCTCCTCTCTCCTATTTCAACCCCCTCACTCCTCAATGACACAAACAGAATGTCTTATTGACGGAAGAAAGGGTATTATTCCCTCTCCCTCATCCATTTTTCCGTCAAATTACTCGCCGAAAGCTCACACAGTTGTTTGGCTTTGAGGTCACAAAGGGAACCATAGGATTTGAATGATTCGCCATTAGGTGGGGAAATAAGTCACCAGTTTCGACCACTTTTAGAAGGTTTGGAAACCAATTTTCTTAGGATGACATTTGGTGCGTCGTCAGGAAAGTCTTTGAGAACTACTTTCTTGAGACGACTAAGATATGGGTGGTATGGTTTATCCCGATAGTTTCGACCTGATAGCCACCGAATACATTGGAGGGGGATTTTTAATCACTACTCTCAAGCGAATGCTAGTGTATTACCTTAACATTCACCTTCCTCATCATCCTGTATTATATTTATTAGTACACTGACTATCATCAAAACATGTAGTTCTAAAAATAGTTACAATATAAAGTGTTAATCTATGAGTAAATAGGAGAATTTAGAAAGTTACATAATGAAGAACTCCATGGTTTGTAAGTATCCTCAAACAAAATAATAATAATAAAAATAGTACCCACAGGCTGAGGTGAGGTAGTGAAGTGACCTCAAGGGCGTCAAGCTCGCAGCTAACTGTAGCCGGGAGGTCGATTTAGAATCTTGTCCAGGGCATTAGGAGTAGAGAGAGGAGGTTTCACATGTGATTCATCACTGTGGCTTCACCCATTACCTCTCTATCGGTGGCAACATGGTCATAGGCGTCACTATCGTATTAGAGTAGGAGAGTGGGTTCTGCAAAATGGTTTTCCACTCTCCCTCATTGTAAATGCGTTTACACCTCCTCTAATCTCAACCTTCTTAATCCCTAAAGCTCATTAGCATGATATGTAAATATGTGTATAACCTGAAAAGGTAGTAAGACGCAGTGCTAAACAAAACTATTTCCCTTGACGCAGTTGAGAAAACTTTTCCTGTAAATGTAGTGCCCTTGAATTTATATATATCCTAGCAGTAAGAGTATTTTGTAAACTATAACTGTACAGTGTCATGGTACAGTGTGCTGGTTCCCGCCCACACCTGGTCATTGCGGCCTTGTCAAAGTCGAGACCAGGCAAGTTAAATCACTGTCCAGTGAGACCAATGGTGATTCTCCGGCCGCCATCCTGCTCACCCATGGCTTCTGCAGGTACAATGAATGTCACACTGGTACACCAAGAAGAACTGACCAGGCTTCGTTCAGTCACGGTTCAGCAAACAATACAGACAAGCAAGGAATACAAGATGGATCACGTCCATATGGTTTTCCGAAACACTGGACACCTTTCATAAATACAATTTAGTATAGATCTGTAAATGGCCGTCAGTAACCAGGCGGGGAAAATTGCTAGGGGGACGTCATATATTAGCTGGAAACCTAAATATTTTTCGCAAATAAAATCCAAAACCTATACAGCTTTGTAAAATTCTACCTCTGGAAATTAGTTTTTAAAACCAGGTCTTTAGCTTGACCTTCACAAAGAATGTATTATTTTTTATCGTCACTTACAAGCTATCTCAATCAAGAACACCCAGTACTTAGGAGGGTTTAATTCTGCGAGTACTCAATATATAACCCCAGTATTAATTAGTTTTTGTTCTTAATTTTCCCGTCATCATCCTGTATTATGTATATTTATTTGTAGTTCATACTCAATTTTATAGTTTGATCCATGCCAAGGCCACAAACGTAAGTTACTCTTACCCGCGAATCGTTGAAGAAGATTGTGCATCTTTTTTATAAACAATAATACATATAGGCCTATTTGTCCTACAGAGATATATATTTTGGGATATTTCATTAAAGATCCACTCAAAGTAATATTATTGATAAAACATTGACTTAACTAAGTATAAAAGTTTATCGAAATATAATTAAAAATTGATCTATGTAAATGAAATGTTGCCTTTAACTTAAAACGCCCAAATAAAATATAGTTTTAGGGTTTATGAGAGAAACTTTATTGATCATAGTCTAATCACAACTTTGTCCCCACAGGCCATTGGGTAGTAGAGAAAAACTTTAGTATTTATTGTGTGAGCTGGCGATCTAGGGGTAAGGTGTCAGACTTCTGTGCTGGCGGCCGGGGTTCAATCCTCAGTTCCAACACAGATTTATCTGATTACCAAACCCTTCCTTCACCTCTGACAAGACATCTTGTGAATGTGGGGAATGCCAGGCCTCCACCAGTGGTTTGGATTCCACGTTAAACTGTAGGTCCTTCATTTCTTATCACAATCACCCTACCATTACACATTAGCGTAAGTATAACCCGAAAGGGTAGTAAGACGCGGTGATAATAATAATAATAATAATAATAATAATAATAATAATAATAATTTAGTATTTATTGTAATACATATGGACAGTTATGGAAGGCATTTTTTTAAAAATAACAGTAATTCATTTCTTAAACGTAGGGATATATTTTTATTTATAGCTTATCAAAGAATTTTCCAAAATTGCTGATCAGGATTTTTGAAAAATGTAAATCATGGAAAAATATATATTCTGCATAACATTTATTGTAAGTATATAAAACAAGCTTTATTTTGTTTAGGTTTATAATAAGTCTTGAATTATAATTATTCATATTTTTATAAATAGGCTTACGAAATATCATTGCTTCGATATAATTCACTTACTAAACTTTTAATTGGTAACGTTAATAAATTGTTGATAAGAAGTCTGGTACATGAAGACAAAGTGATGTACAAAGAGGAATAACCAAATGATACAATATCTCAGTTTGATCACAAATGGAACGTGACCAATAGCCGCGACTAAATGAAGGGACGATAACTGTGGAGTCGAAAAGGCTTGTTCTAGTTAAAACACATGAAGTTCAGAAGGCCCATGAAGCAGGAGTGGGTCCCATGAAGTCCTTTCATGTACTTGTTTGACCTACTACCTTGAATCCTTTCTTCCTTGTTAGGTTTGAGCCCTATCCCTTCACGTTATTGGATGTCCTGGAAACGTCCTGTCTGTTTATATACATTGGTACTGGCCTGTGATCGATATTGGTGACGTTATGTTTGTATTAGTTAAAAATACACTTAAAGTAAGTTTGAACCCTTTATTAAACAACACAAAAAAGAGTCTATTTCTCGAAAACAAACTGGAGTTCACTTTTAGACATCAGTGTCAAAGATTGTTTTGTAAGCTGTTACTCCAATGAACCTTCATGATCAAGAAGCGGAATGCAAGTGTGTGGATAAGAACCTTGGTCCTGTCCTCTTGGAAGATAGAGCACAAGATTGCCTGACCTGCCCTCTAGCGTGTAGACTCAGAGGTACAGAGCGTGCGGTGACGTAGAGAATGACGTATTACTCTACATTTATTATATTAATTTAAATATTAATAGCACCACGTCTTACTATCCGTTCGGATTATACGCTTTTCTATTTCATTGAAGGTTTGAGTGTATTTTGGACATTCACAGGCCATGTTATAGGTATGTAGACTCTCACTCTCTTTACCAATCTAAACAAGTGTTTTGTTAAGAGCATCAGAATAAATACTTCCAAAATTACAATACGTTTAGTTATCAACTCTCAACTCTGAGAGGATGAACTAACATACAATTTGCCAAACTCTTTGAGACACCATGGTGTGTTTCTATGAAAGAAAAATAATAACTCACTTCAAGTATGGCTGGTAGGGTATGAACTACGGCCTTACGGGCCAGGGTTGAGCGTTCTGACCGCTCTCCCAAGCACTGCCGGCCACCCTGTTCCCACGGGAACAACCCAGTGTTTGTCTTTGGCGGAGTAATTTACCACAGCTTAGCCTCACTCGACACATCTTACCTTGCCTCATGGCTGATCAAGGGGTGGTTTACACCGGGAAAGGATTGTTACTCACCCCTCGCCCACTAACAACCCTTCACTGACCAGTGGTCACTGTGGCGGCAGGGGGAACCAATAGCTCTCACGCTCCCCCTGGATTGATTTCATGGACACTTTTACAGGCTGTGTTGGATGGTTGGGGGAGTTGTTAGAACGCCTGACACTGATCCACGTATTTGTTCTACATTTGTCCTTTCATGCGAGCCCTGCACGTAAGGGGAGGGGGGATGATCAGTGTAAGGGTTTATATTAAGATGACCAATCATCCCCTTCAAGTGGGAACAGTCTCAGAAATAAGATACACCGGCACTCATTTAGTCCCCAGACTTGCCCCTGGTTAGTTAAATAAATGAATGCAATTTGAAAGAAGACATTCTTCAGCTAAATACTATTCCCTTGTGAGGAACTCCTCATCAAACTATCCACGGTACTATCAACATAATTGTACTTACACTATTGTATATTTGCATTTTGAATGAGTAGTCAAGTTCACTACTTTCTTGTATCATATCATACGACTTTCATTATTATTTCTAATATTATTATATAACATTTAAATGGCAACTATATATTCTAGCTCCAGCCAGTGATTATAAGTTATGGTCCCTGGAAATACCTCGAAAATAAAAGCTCTATTGGCAGTTGGTCGTCATTGTTGATGTCTTGTGATTGTATCTCAGCTGGGTGAACTTTCTTCACACCTATTCATGTGCAATACCCTCCTCATCCTTGGCCATTGGATTAAGTCGTACTTGCATTGATTGTACACATATATAATAAAAAGCTGTCAGAAATATCCATCAACTCTAGTTAACTTTAGGTCCTTGCACCGGCAATCACATAGTCTAAGATGTTGGACTCATATTGTCTGGCTTGCCAATAGCAGATAGGCTAGAGCTAGAGCCCTGGCTGAGTGTATCGAGGATGGTTTTACAAAAATTCTTTCCAGCTCTTCCTTTACACAAAAACGGGTGCATTTCCTCAAAATTATACTTTTCTGATCCCTGCCTCACTAGTGTTTGAAGTTACAATGGTCCCTAACTGAAATACCCTCAAACTCCCAATAAAGATTATGAATTTGCATTTATATAATTACTATAAATTAAACACGATTTAATTGGAATGTCTTTACAAATTACACCCTAATAATCTAGCTAAGGACTGGCTCATGTGAATCATTATTTGATGATCTCAATTCTCTCATCTGGAAACTAAATTAATGAGGACAAAACGAATTAACTTGATAACAAAGATCGTTATTACTAGCACAGTGGCATTCATATTTTGATAACAATCACCCAGCCATCAAAGTGAACAAATACCAAGAAATGCTTACCTACCCAAAATAGTTTATTTATTTTGTGTCCACTCAATTAGCGACAACTGTTCCCAGTAAATCATGGGCCTCTCATAGATCCACCAAGAAAACATTTGAGAACGAATAATGTGAAATAGACCGGAAATGTGTGGGGGGAAGGATAAGGGGCAGGGCGTAATGATGATGGTGATACGCCAGTTGAATTTGATCAAATACGACTGGTTGTTCACCCCACCACACAAGATTGACCACTACCCTTGACAACAACCACCCCTAGCTTGGCCGTGGTGGTGAATACATGGGGCACACAGACAAGCGATTCAATTGTAAATAGCATCCTTAGGGCCTCTACAGTACTAAGACTGACCATCTGACGGTCAGTATGAATCAGTATTTACAACGAGGCTGTACACGGTCAGTCTTCATGTCATTATTGTTGTCAGTCTCAGCTCCTGCTTGCACCGTGCAACAACGCGGACGACAATAAAAAGGCGTGGGCAGTCTTTTTTTGCTACTGAGACTGAAGGAAATACTGACACACAGAATGCTAAGCTAAGCTATGCTATGCTGTCCTGTGCTATGACTTTGTAAGTTTGGTTTTGCACTTTTTGCTAAGCCAAGCTAAGCTATGCTGTGCTGTCCTGTGCTATGACTTTGTAAGTTTGGTTTTGCACCTTTTGCTAAGCTAAGCTATGCTGTGCTGTCCTGTTCTATGACTTTGTAAGTTTGGTTTCACTCACATTGCTAAGCTAAGCCAAGCTAAGCTGTGCTGTCCTGTGCTATGACGTTGTAAGTTTGGTTTCACTCACATTGCTAAGCTAAGCAATGCTATGCTGTCCTGTGCTATGACGTTGTAAGTTTGGTTTCACTCACGTTGCTAAGCTAAGCTATGCTATGCTGTCCTGTGATATGACTTTGTAAGTTTGGTTTTGCACTTTTTGCTAAGCCAAGCTAAGCTATGCTGTACTGTCCTGTGCTATGACTTTGTAAGTTTGGTTTTGCACCTTTTGCTAAGCCAAGCTAAGCTGTGCTGTCCTTGTCTATGACTTTGTAAGTTTGGTTTTGCACCTTTTGCTAAGCCAAGCTAAGCTGTGCTGTCCTGTGCTATGACGTTGTAAGTTTGGTTTTGCACTTTTTGCTAAGACAAGCTAAGCTAAGCTATGCTATGCTGTCCTGTGCTATGACGTTGTAAGTTTGGTTTCACTCACATTGCTAAGACAAGCTAAGACAAGCTAAGCTAAGGTCCCTCTCTTCCTCCAGAATCCAGTGTTGTTTCTTTCTGGTCCGCTCCAGTGAAGTTTAGTTGTGGTGTTCTCCAAAATGTCTTGTTTGAGTTCAAGTGATAGTACAGAGGAAGATAAGATGCTGCTGTTATCAGTTGGTTTGGAAGATGAAGAAAATTTACTAGCTGGAGTTTTTATTTGTTCAATTAACGCTTTCATTTTAAAATAAAAACATTTATTAAATATAAAACCTAAATAGAATGTTACTTAAATACACGTGAAACAAACTGAAAACAAAACTTCAGCACGTCTTTAGTTATTTTCACCAAACCAGCACTTTGTCTGTTACACGGAGCCCAAGCTGCGCATGCGCAACGTAAGATGGCTCAAGATGGGAGATGGAAAATTGGCCCGGCCAGCCATCGGAAAAAAACATAGCGAGGAGTAGCAAGGCGTAGCTTAGCTTTCTGTGTGAACCAGCCTTTACTGTTAGTTTCTTCCACCACTTGCAAGACTGATGGAATGAGACTGATGTGATCAGAAAGTTCGGATCACATCAGTATTTTCGTAAGCCCATCCATCAGTCCATCAGTACTGACCCTACATGGTCAGTCAGACTGACAGTATTAATTATTACTTTTTTTTAATACCGAAAGGCTGACTGATCGTTTGGGGCCCAATATAACTATTAATTTCTACTAATAATATTATGGATTTATTTTGTGCTAGGAAAACTACTTAACAAATGAGTTAATTATATAGCTGACTATTTAATATTTTATTCTTTAAATTGAAAAATAACACCTGAGCACGGGAATCGATATACAGGACTTTTGAATTAGTACGCCCATACCGTGCTCAATAATGGTAAGAGCTTGGATATTTAATCCATTATATGAGCTTTTTACTTACTTGGTGTATCATTTTCTGAACCGACTTATTATTATAACAGCATGCGCTTTACAAACAAACATATTTCTATAAAAGACGAAGGAATAAGGCCTTCATCCGTCATTTCTTAAATGAGAAAGGTAAATACTAATTTGATCAATGATACTTATTTTTTCTGTGATATGAGAAATAGAACCCGGGAACACTGGTACAGTGAGAAGACATGCTATGGGAGCCAGGAACCACTGGTTCAGTGAGAAGACACACTATGGAAGAAAGGAATCACTAGTTCAGTGAGAAGACACACTATGGAAGCAAGGAATCACTATTTC
The DNA here is from genome assembly GCA_902151425.1 of Timema shepardi. NCBI lineage: Eukaryota > Metazoa > Arthropoda > Insecta > Phasmatodea > Timematidae > Timema > Timema shepardi. Next base: position 10,163 of record CABFVX010009288.1, read on the forward strand.
AGTGAGAATACACATTATGGAAGCAAGGAATCACTAGTTCAGTGAGAAGACACACTATGGAAGCAAGGAATCGTTAGGTCAGTGAGAAGACACACTATGGAAGCAAGGAATCACTAGGTCAGTGAGAAGACACACTATGGAAGCAAGGAATCACTAGGTCAGTGAGAAGACACACTATGGAAGCAAGGAATCACTAGGTCAGTGAGAAGACACACTATGGAAGCAAGGAATCACTAGGTCAGTGAGAAGACACACTATGGAAGCAAGGAATCACTAGGTCAGTGAGAAGACACACTATGGAAGCAAGGAATCACTAGGTCAGTGAGAAGACACACTATGGAAGCAAGGAATCACTAGGTCAGTGAGAAGACACACTATGGAAGCAAGGAATCACTAGGTCAGTGAGAAGACACACTATGGAAGCAAGGAATCACTAGGTCAGTGAGAAGACACACTATGGAAGCAAGGAATCACTAGGTCAGTGAGAAGACACACTATGGAAGCAAGGAATCACTAGGTCAGTGAGAAGACACACTATGGAAGCAAGGAATCACTAGGTCAGTGAGAAGACACACTATGGAAGCAAGGAATCACTAGGTCAGTGAGAAGACACACTATGGAAGCAAGGAATCACTAGGTCAGTGAGAAGACACACTATGGAAGCAAGGAATCACTAGGTCAGTGAGAAGACACACTATGGAAGCAAGGAATCACTAGGTCAGTGAGAAGACACACTATGGAAGCAAGGAATCACTAGGTCAGTGAGAAGACACACTATGGAAGCAAGGAATCACTAGGTCAGTGAGAAGACACACTATGGAAGCAAGGAATCACTAGGTCAGTGAGAAGACACACTATGGAAGCAAGGAATCACTAGGTCAGTGAGAAGACACACTATGGAAGCAAGGAATCACTAGGTCAGTGAGAAGACACACTATGGAAGCAAGGAATCACTAGGTCAGTGAGAAGACACACTATGGAAGCAAGGAATCACTAGGTCAGTGAGAAGACACACTATGGAAGCAAGGAATCACTAGGTCAGTGAGAAGACACACTATGGAAGCAAGGAATCACTAGGTCAGTGAGAAGACACACTATGGAAGCAAGGAATCACTAGGTCAGTGAGAAGACACACTATGGAAGCAAGGAATCACTAGGTCAGTGAGAAGACACACTATGGAAGCAAGGAATCACTAGGTCAGTGAGAAGACACACTATGGAAGCAAGGAATCACTAGGTCAGTGAGAAGACACACTATGGAAGCAAGGAATCACTAGGTCAGTGAGAAGACACACTATGGAAGCAAGGAATCACTAGGTCAGTGAGAAGACACACTATGGAAGCAAGGAATCACTAG
>CABFVX010009289.1:0-19142 GCA_902151425.1 Timema shepardi
AAACATACCCCTCCTCTACCCTCACACAACCTTAGCCATCCCAGGGGCCCTCCCCACCCCCTTACCCCCTCACACACACACACACCCATTATGCAAATGCGCCCCAGTATACACACTTTAACCTTACTGGGAAGTAAGCCCGTGACTCAAGGTTTGCCCTAGGGTGGCCAGAATATATATCAAATAATGTATTATTGTATAGAATTACTATCTCACACAATGAGACTGAAAGGCGACCGCAGTTCCAATAAACCTCGTAAAAAAGCTAAACATTACAAAGTTAACGTTTAAAAGAATTTCAAAACAATAATTTGACAAAAATAACCCCCAATTACGCCGAAAATGAATCTAGGTTAACAAATAAAAGATCCCAGCTTTAAGTCGCCACTCTCACCTTTGTCAGTCGACGCTACAATGAGTGACCATTGAAAACAAACGTCCCAATATATACCCATAGTTGAATTCACAGAGAGAATGGGCAAGGGAAGGAGGGGTAGGAGAAAAGACCACAAACACAACGAGCAAAGAAGGAACTGGTAACTCTTAGAAGGAACCAGAACGTTCCAGTGGTGGAATTCGCAACTCTACACGGCCACTCGGAACCTCATTCTTTTGTTTCTGGCTGGGCGTGGATTGATTCCCAAGCAGTTAGTTGAACGAAAGCTCCACTTTGTCAGTTGAGTATAGTGTCAGAGAGCGGAGGTTGGTCCACGTGCTCTAGTGCTGGAGTTCCTCAGGGGGGTTTTGGTGAGTGTTGCCCCATTTGAATTAACTTGAACTTGTAACTCGTTACAAACTGATATATTCTGCAATAATATCATTTGTGTTCTACTTATTTTAAGTGGATGTTCCCGGATACAAACACCATTTTGCAAGTATGGCGGAAGCGAAGGCGTGGCAGTTTTAACAGACGTCTAAACCCTTGAACACTCGATGTTGACGAAGGACCTGACTGTCGTTGGTTCGATGCCTCGAGCTAGGGGCACTACTGCCCTAGCGGACTTCCTCGGCAACTTTTCTCACCTCCCCCCACCCCCTTCCTTTCTTTTCCCTCACTACATGCCCATATTTGGTCTTGTTTGGAGTCAGAAAAAAAGAGTATATAATGGGTGACCACTAGTTTCATTCGACTGTAATTCGTCATATTATATCCTCGAAGGAGGAACCTCTGTTTTAGCACCTGAAGAAGAAACTGATGGTCTTGATGTTTGGGTCGTGGGTCTCACCGCATTGACGCCGAGGGAATCTGGTGGGACTTACCAATTATTCGACAAATATCCAAGTCTTTCAGATTTGTTGTAGTAGTCAAGGAGACTAATTTTGTTTCTGTCAGTCGAAGCGGCAAATATGTTTTCTAAGTCCTTCAGACTTGTTGTTTTAATCAGAGTGACTAAATTTGGTTTTGTGTCAATCTGACTTGAATTCTTTAGTCAAATAGTCTGACTATATATTTTCCCCATGTCCATATGACACAGCTTAAATACAGGGGCTTTGAGCTCTATATGTAATAAGGACCTTGCTTTAAGGTTCCTCTTCTCCATAAGTTCATTATTCCGTTTTAAGTCCTTATGACTTCACAATATCACATGACGCCGTGGACGTAATGCTCACTTGATAGAATGTTTGTATGGCTACAAGCAGGTTGTCTAACGCCTTTATTTGAGGACCTTGTTAGGTTAGTATTCCACAGCATTCTTGTTGGCACCCCTTTTTCTGGGTTATTATTTTGGGTGCGCAAAGTGCGGAACACGGCTAATGTTGTATAGTGGCCCGCACAGATAGTATTTTCATTTGCGTCTTGTTGGCACCTCGTTAGTCCAAGTGCTTAAAGTTTCTGTGTACTAGATTTGATGTACACCCCAGGGAGTGGGTAGTGGTATAAACCCACTGGGAAAGGACCGGCCATAGTACAATTTTGTGTTGACACCTGATTGTTAGCCATCTGCTAATGTAATTCATAGACCGTCCTCTTACCATTTATTATTTAGTGTGTCTATGGGACCTTTCTTAATTTCAAATCAAGCTAGTTAGTTTGGCCGACATTTAGATTAGTAACTCTAAAACTATAGAATTTGCAGTTATATTTTTACTATTAATTAATTCACCATGTTTTCTGTTTAAACCCTTCTGGTGGTAGTCTGGCGCTAGCCCGGCGGTTTTGGAATCCAATACTCTCTATCAACTTAACTTACATTTGACTGTTCCGTGTCATCTTGTACACGTATTCTCCCGTGCTACGGGCAGTTCCTATATTTTTGGAGTTGTTAAATCCTATCATACCTGTCAATTTAAAACTTAATGTTTTCCTTTATACTTCTACATGTTTTCCTTAATCAATTTAACGGACATTTATTACTGTTTTCCTGCTATCTATTGTAACCCCATATTTTTATGTTTTTTATAATAAATCTATTACTGCTGTTAACTATTTCTCTTACTCTTATGAAATATTTCTCAGTCTCCACTTTGTTGTACATTTACTTTGTAATAGTTATCGTTAGCTACTCTAAATATTAGAGTCAAGGGGAAGAGACGATACAGTACGCATATGTACTAATTACGTTAACTTGTTAGGGATGAGGAAGGTTAAATTTAGAGTAACTGTATCCGCATTTACATGTAGGGAAAGTGAGGAAAACTCTCAGTACGGCCGGCCGCGATTCGAACCCTGATCTACCCGACATAGACAGTCCAGTCTATTGCATGAGTGACACATTAGACCATGCGGCTACCGAAGACGGTGACAATGTTATTTATTTTGATGACCCCAAGTCGCTGTCACTAGACAAAGTCCCCCAGTATGGACACCCACATCAAGGCTTTGCTTCGTTACGGAGGTCGCGTGATATAAGGAGTAAACTCAATTGCCAATGACAGGGAGGTCGTGGTTCGAATACTGGATAGGTGTACTGAGGGTGTTTTTTCCTAAATAATTCCTCACTCTATCTCCACGCATATGAGAGTATAGTTAGTATAAATCTCCCGATAGTTAACAAAAAACAAGGTTTTGGCGTTCTTTCGTCCTGATCACAAGTATGGCTGTAGCCCTCTTTGACTTAATTTTTCATTTACAATTTTGCATTAATTATTTAGTCAAACAGACCACTTTTACCACTAAAAAGCAGCTGAAACTACAGAGTAGCTAAGGAGATAGTCATGTAATTAAAATTAAATGTAATTTGTGTGTTAACGCCGCAGTTTTAAGCGCAAGAAACTTTGTTTTAGGTAGTTAGTGAAACCTGAGGGTGTGCACTTCAACTTTATTTAAGTACACATGACAAACTTCCAACTTTCTATATTTCTTGGTTTCGTAGCTATAATATTAACATACATAGTATATTTTACTCATATTTTTTTTTATCATTTATTGGATTGTGACATTTTCCGACGAAGCCTCTGCAACCCCGCAGATTATCCATCGCGAACCCAGTTTGGGTCTCGACCCCTAGCCTGATAAACGCTACCCTAGCTGTTTGTTTTCTAGGTGTGTGTGTGTGTGTGTGCATTTGATGTTCTCTTGGTCCGCTTCTTACCATCCTGCCGGACTATCTGCTTATTTATACTATTACCTCAAGTATGATAAAGGTATAATTTAGAAGAAGTGTACCCGAATTTGCGTTAGAAAAAATAAACCATTTATATTTAAAAATGCTTCATTACTTACAAAATCCTTGTCACGGGCGAATCAAAGAATGTCAAACTGACGTCCTTTTCCGCATACTCATAAATATGGGTATAAGGTCAGATATATAAAAATAAACATATTTACATACACACACATTTTCTAACTAGGTCCATTTCTTCCAGCTGGCTCGTGGAAGCCACGTGAAGTGTCCGCGTAACCTTGTTTCCCATTACCTCATTCTGAACGCTACTGGCCTTGATAATAAGCCACCCCCATTAGGGGCCTTTGTTGGATTAGGACCTCCCCTCGCACGCGATGCGTCAGAAATAAAACGCTCGATGAACACGTCAGTAACACCACAGAGGTGCTTAGACAAGGACACACTCATATACTTTTCATTTTATACTGCACGAGGAGAATTCTGTGGCAATAGTTTGTCCTGCATGAACTAAGTGAGAAATTTCAACCATGCATCTTATTTCCTTCTTAAATAATTGTTTTAAATATGCTTTTAATCCTCATAATTTTGACGCTGTAGTTGTCGAAATTTTTTAGAATATATAATAATGTAAAGCACTATTAAAAAGTAGTAACCTACATAAAATCATTAAAGTAAGCGGCTTAGGAGCAGGGTACAGTTATAGTGTACCTCCCAAAATCTGATTAATTGATTGGCCTACATAGCTTAAGCTGTAACTAGTGGTACCCTAATATATTTCATTATTTAGTGGCTAACCTTAGACACCAGTGCAAAATATAAATAATATAATAACCGATGTAAGTCATTATTCAAATCTCAGGAATGTTAAGTACTGTTAGTATTGGAGTATCTAACGTGTACGTTCTAAACACTAAAAACTAAATTAATCTCAAACAGTACGATTTACTTATTGGATAGAAAGTCGGTTCCGTATACTAATGAATATATTCTTTAGGCCCACCCGGAATTGAACCAATGCCACTTAGTCTTGTCGTCGACCAAACTTACCACTTAGCCACTGAAACAGACCATCAGGCGTGTTGAAATTGCCAAATAGAATCACTTAAGTGTCACATCTACTGAAGAAATACTAATTAATGTTAGTTAATAACAAAATTATTACTTACTGTCGATGACTAAATTAATCAATAACTGTTAGTAACTAAATTAATGGATGTACGTGAGAATTTTTTCTAGATGGTATTCCACTCTTTCTCCATGCCTAACAGGGTACACTTATTCTAAATTCAACTTTGCTCATTTTTAACAAATTATCGTAATTAATACCCCAACAACAAATGGTGTTTGTTGACTATTTTCTACTAGTGCCATAAACGACTAATTTCAGCGCTGTGCGCTACTATCATCAATCTTCTGGTACAATAATACTTTACTGGCCATTGATTAAAAAACAAAAGTTTCATAACCACGTTACTCATTTATTAATTCAAATGCACAATCTTTAAAACATTTTGCAATGTATCTAAACTCTGCCGACGCACCTCGCCTACCTTGATGGCTTTCCAATACTGTGGATTATGGATAATTCGGACTTAAAAAGACAATAAAAAAATTCGAACTATCCAAAATTCGAATTAAATAAGTCTTTTAAAGGGAATTGAAAACAAACACAGTTAAGTTTGCAACAAAGCTCAAAAACTTTATTCAACATATTTGGACATAATCTGTTCACAATTTCTTTAAGAAGTCAGAGATTTTAATCTGTTTTCCTGATTTAAGTCTCTCAGTCATAGTGTATAATTCTAATTGATTTATTGACTGGAAAATTGAATCAGTTACATTGTTGCGACTTTAAAAAAAAAGCCTGAGTTCTTGGATATGGTCAATGGCTTCTACCGCACTCGGGATAGGCCTTTCCAGAACTACTGAAGAATTGTTCTCTTCATCACCAGATGCTCTATCCTCATCCAGAGTGTTATTTTTGAGAACTTCGGTGACGATGTCCGCATCAGTAACTTCACCATACACTGCTACATTCTTCATAAACACTGATAAAGTCCACATAGGAGATTGCAGGAACAGGATTAACTTCCTCCCAGTTGTAAATAGCTGGCGCGGCTTCACTCACAATTTCTCCAGCACTTTCCTTCTCGACAAAGCCAGCATTATTAAAACAGTTCTTAATAGTCTTAACTTTCACTTGGTCCCACGCTTTCTTACACATTCTTGAGGCTTGAAGAATGTCAAGAGAAATTTTCTGAGTAGACAAATTTCCAGCAAGAATTTTTTCAACCAACAATCGTCCGTAGAAATGTTTTAGGTTCTTAATTATTCCTTGGTCCATAGATTGAATAACTGATGTCATATTTGGTGGGGGGAAAAATGACCTTTACATTTTCCAAAAGGGAAACACTGTTATGAAGAGTGCAATTGTCAATGAATGAAAGGATTATTCGATTTTGTTTGTCCGATTTTGTTTGCCAAACTGTTTGTCGACTTTTAAAAGCCATTTTTCAAACAGATCCCCTGTCATTCATGCTTTTCTATTTAACTCGTATTACACTGGCTTCGATTTTACATTTTTGAAGCAACGTGGGTTGCTCGATTTTCCAATCATTAACAACGGCAGCTTTTCAGAACCATCTATATTTGTTACAACAAACAATGTTGTTCGATTTTTACTAAGCGTTCCCTCACTGCACCGTTCACCTTTAAATGCAAGAGTTTTGTCAGGAGTACACACTTTAGTCCCGTCTCATCCACCTTAAAAATGTTTTTCGGTTATATGTCCTGGATCATTTCTTTCGAGTCTTCCTTCCAACTATCGGCCGAACGCACATCAACAGCATCACTTTCACCACATGCAGTTTTGAAGTAAATTCAGTTTCATTTTTTAAATCAATATAGACACCCTGCACTAGCTTTGAAGTCTGTTTTTTCTAATTCATATGCGAAATGTTCAGCCTTTGCTCTAAGAAGAGGGCCGCTCACTGGGACTTTCTTCTCTCACGCTTGTATTAACCACTTCATTACACAGTTGTCCACATATGGGTTTTCCGGTCCTCTTAATATTTTCATATCTTATCCACTCTCATTTTCATTGCTCAACATTTTTTGTTTGTTTTTCAAAATTGTTGAAAGTGTGTTAGGGAGAATTCCGAAGGCCTTTGCAATTTCTGATTTCTTTTTATGTTCCTTTTCCACTTCCTTAATCACCGCTACTTTTCCGGCCAAAGTGAATGATTTATAAGACTGTGGTTTGGACAGTGATATCACGATACACAACCACACAAACACTAATGTACAGTATGTATTAAACAAAACTAAAACTAAACAAAAACTAAACAACAAAACAAACTTGCGCGTCACAAGAATATCTTTACAACCGAATCACTAAAAAAAAGCGCGTAGCTACTCGAGAGGTTCGACCTTGACTAACGGAGTACAGAACTGTACGTGTAAACAAAGACGTATGGGTGAGCGGGGGTGGAGGAGGGGCGTGGAGAAAGGTACTGAGCGCATTCCGTCACCTCCCTGTTTCCAACAATAGATCAACACGGTGCAGCAACTAAAAGTAGGAAAACATTACGCCACAGTATATTACTACTTACGAAAAGTTTGAAATAACCAAAATAAAATTAGAATCATTCACGATTTTTTAACATGGTTTTAATACAGAATTCACCGGACCGGGCGAGAAATTCAAATTAAAGACGATTTAAAATTACGGAAGTTCGAATTAGTCAGTTTCCACTGTACAACTCTTAGCCAATACGGCCGTAACTTGAAAGCTCCATGACACAACTAAGCTTCAACATAGGTGTCGCTGTTCTCTTTGGCCCTTACTCTTCTACGGCATATCTCGAAGCAGAACTTAAATATATTGTTTTAGTTTTACATTATCTGTGATAATTTGATTATAATAATGATAACTTTAAATTTACCTAAATTTAACAAATATTTTCTTTCGATTCTACATTACTCTGTGATTAATAAATAAAATAAAATAAATTTAAATGTCGGCTTCAACTGGCACAGCTCTCGCTCTTTGGTTTTGGTTTTATAAACAACGTCAAACAAGGAAACCCAAGTTTGGTAAACGTTCATGTAATTTATTATTTTTATTTATTTGGGGTATTTAACGTGCACTATATGAACCGATTGATTATATAAGCACATGGCCTAAATCTTAAACAGACACAACAGCCAACCCCCATCCGTTATTCATTACTGTGAAAGTAGATACCCACATTTCGCCTATGATACATTTTTCGTCCATACCAGGAATCGAGCCTATGACCCTAAGCTCAGTAGATAGGCATGCTACCGACTGAGCTAAGGTGTCAGATTTCATGCAAATAATTGTGAATTTCTCTAATCACAATTAAAATAAAATATTAAACTACGTAATGCGTTTAAAGTGGTTATACTTTCACCCTCCAAGAAACAAATTAGGTAAAAATAGAAATGTGGGTATGTTCTCAAACTCCCATAGGTGGGCACTTGGATGAAGGTGTCAAGCTAATTTGGTTTGGTTTGCGAATAACAATGGAGGGGCGGGTGGTGAGCGTCGGGGCTCGAATCCCTGCATATTGTACTAACGGTGATTTTACCTCAATCGCTTACACTTTCCCTTACAGATGCGAGTACACCTCCTCAAATGTTACCTTCCTACTCTCCCTGATTAGATACGGATATCCCGAACGGATAGCCAGATGTCTATATGACAAGATCTATTGTTTTTTTAATTTGATTGAGTGGTTTAAATTTCCGCCACGCCGACAAAAGAGTGCGGACTTGTTAGCTTTGTAGTGCACAGGGGGGAGAGGGAAAGAGGGAGCGAACACCGGAAACGGCCAATTATTGAGGAGCGGGTGGTTGGCACGATTGATTTGAGACAATTACAGCCCCAACAAGAGGGTCTAATTGCATTTCTGACGCCCCAATGAAGTGTACCTACCCCTCCGTGGCTATTAGGTATGTTAGTCACGTGGGAAGTCCAGTACCGGCTACGGCACCGGAATACAAGAGTAACCTGGGAATTTAGTTGGAAAATATTTACTATAATTGCATTTGCTTTTGGGCAATACCAAGGACGTATAAAGATAATTATTCGCTTCGGTGGCCGCATGATCTAACGCGCTACTCTCGCAATATACTGGACTAAATTGCCGATGACCGGAAGATTGTGGTTCGATCCCTATCGGGTGTGCTTAAGGTGGTTTTTCCCAAATAGTTCCACTCTCTCTTGCCACGCAAATGCGTGTACACGTCATTTAGATTCAACCATCCTCATCCTTAATCCACTATTATGATTAGTACATAAGCATTATAATCCGAATGGGTAGTAAGATATGGTGCTATAATAATAATAAAAGTTACAAGGCTGACGGGGTGTAGAAAATGTTACTATAACTTTAGCCAATATAGATGTGTATACGTATGTATAAATCCCCTTAGGGAGTCCTTCAAATTCCAGGGGAGGGGGGGTTCTGGACACACCATGACCCCCACCCCCTTTTCTACGGCCTTGGGCAATACATTATTATTATACAGTAATATTAGGCCCATACAAAAAATAGAATATTTGGGTATTTAACGCAAATTTGATTAACTAAATAGTTATATTAACAAACAACTTGGTGACCTGGCGGTCTAGGGGTAAAGTGTCAGACTTCTGTGCTGGCGGCCGGGGTTCAATCCTCAGTCCCGGCACAGATTTATCTTATTACTAAACCCTTACTCAACCTCTGACAAGACATCTTGTGAATGTGGGGAATGCCAGGCCTCCACCGTGGTTCGGATTCCACGTTAAACTGTAGGTCCTCCATTTCATCTCACAATCACCCTACCATTACATATTAGCGAAGTGCGTACAACCCGAACGGGTAGTAAGACGCGGTGCTAATATTAATTAATTAACTAATTAACAAACGACTTGCAAACTAATGTGTTCATTGAACGGGAACAACACCCAGACCCCCGACCAAACGTGAATTCATCACTGTGATTGGGGAAACCTTAATTTCAACAATTAAATATTTTCTGCCTTCGCCTTGAATAGAGCTTGATACCTTAATATCAGTGGACAGACTCTCAATATACCACGTTGAAGTGATATAGCCTACTAGTGGGTTAGGGACAGGGAGGGTAGATTTTAAAGGAAGTGTACGCCCTCTTTGGAGTAAAAGAAGGGTGGAAAACCATCGAGGAAAACCACCCACATTACACCCGACTGAGATTGGAACCTCAATCTCCTCGTAACCGACAATCCAAACTATTGTGAGTGAAATGCCCTAGACCATGCAACCACTAATGGGGTTAATTTAAAATTTAGTTTCATTATTTATATTTGTATCAGAGAAGTAATGGTGTTAGAAAAAAATGCACACACTATTTGATTTATTTAATCAAAACAGCACATATTTTACAAACTAGCTTAACTCTAAACAGATACAACATGCAAACCTCTCTATATGGGATAGGAATTGGGAAGGTTGAATATAGAGGAAGTGAACCCGCATTTGTGTGGAGGGGAATTGGAAAACCATTTAGGAAAGCCACCCCCAGTTCACCCGAACGAGATTCGAACCTTGATCTCCCCGTACTCGGCAGTCTATCTTAACACTAAACAAGCGCGTTATCTAACTACGCCACCGAGGCGGGTTAGTGTCCCAAACATGACGAGAGTAGACTGAGCTAAGGAGTTAGTGTTGTGAAACGAGAGCAAATAATAAATGTACCGACCAATAATAATTGATAACACCATGTTATTGAACGTACGTAATCACGGGTTGTTGCATTTCACGAAGGTTCTGAAAACCGACTAGAGGGAGTAGGCTACTCTATGTAACTCAAGCCGGCCAGGGGTGCAAAATATGTTCAGAGATCCAATATTTCCCCAGAACATAACATTTTCAAAAACAATTTCCCCGAAAACCATAACACTCAAAATAAAATAGTGATTTTTTTATAGAGGCTGAAGGAAATAATGATTATTATCTACCACATAGTTTGAAAATTCAAATTCAAACACGTTTTTACTCATAGTTATTTTTATAGTCCCTACCTTATAGAAAATTTAGTTTTCTCCCATCTCCTTGTGTGCAATACATATTGTTATTAAATGTTCATTGATACCAGTAGGCTTACCGGTACCAACATTTATTTTTACATCTTGATAGATAGAGGCAATGGAGTGTAATTCTGGGAGGCCTTGGTTTAGATCACTTAAGTTGGCCCCCCCCACCCCATCAAAATTAAAATTTAAATGCACCACCGTTTTGGACCTATTTTGCACCGTTTTGCACCCAAGTACTACGTTTTTCACCCTAACCCAAGAGGAGGTACGACTGTTTATGTTTAGAGGGGACCAAGTTAAGGGTAGCCCCCCACTATTAAAAGGTTGGATTTTTTCATGCCATCTTAAAAGTCTTGTTTTGCACCATTTTGAACCCAAGTATGGCGTTTTGCACCCAAGTATGGCGTTTTGCACCCAAGTATGGCGTTTTGCACCTGAATAGTTTTTCAAGAAAAAAATATTTAAAATGGTAAAAAGTGGGGGGGCCAAGTTAAGCGTAGCCCCCCCACTCACTGATTGGGTTTTTTTTCAATGCAAAAATAAAAGTCCTGTTTTGCACCGTTTTGCACCCAAGTATGGCGTTTTGCACCCTAATAGATTAGCGGAAAAAAAATATTTAAAATACAAAAAAATCAAGTCGTTGGACGCTTCTAGTGGGGTAGCAAATGGTTTGCCGTGTGAATTTGTGATACAATATTGCCTTTTTTTTTTAGTTATTAATTGGCACCCCATATAGTTCAAAAACACAAGTTGCCACTTCCGAAAATCATGTGGGGTTGGGGCAGTAGTGCTGGGATGTATGGCGCAGGGGGAGGGGAATTATCATGTTATTTGTTACAACATTATTGACTGTAACTTCCATAGATTTTATGATATAAAAGTCCTCAATAAATAAAATTAAACCTAATAAATGTATCTACAACTTGACACATAGCATGTAATTAACTTATTATCTCCAGAAATATGAATAAATTATAAACATTTTAATTTTTTTTTCTATTAGTTTTGGTGGTAGTAAGCAAATTTATGTTTTTAGATTTACTAATGGTAACAATTATAATAGTGTTTTTAACTCACTTTAGTTTGACATATTTACGGCCTCCCTATCACAAACATTATATTAATATTCCCTCAGGAGAAGTGCACATTAATGTAATACTAACTTAACTTGTTCAATGGCATTATTGGCTTCGAAAAATGTTATACTTTAAAAAATAACTGTGCTTAACTCCAAACCAAAGCAGTAGGAAAAATCTTTTATATTCAAGGCTTACGAGAAATTAAGTGGTCTTGCAAAAACTTTGTTTTGAAAAGTAAAAAAATATAAGTTGCAATATTTGCTTATGCATTTTTTATTCAGTGCAGATAGAAAAAATACACAATAAAAATAATCGAAAATTATTACTGTACGTTAGAATATTGTTTGTAAATGCTGTGTTATAATTCTAAGTCATCACCATTACAACAGGAGCACAATTTTGAGAGTAAGTTTGTTTTTCAAGAGCATTTTATGAGCTCTAATATTTCTGAAGGTGCTGGTGGCATTTCTGTAATTTTTGGGACATAATAATCATTACTAGCTTCCCAACCATAGCCCGGTTAAGGAGATGGTACATTTGGATGAGCAGTAAAAACATTGTGTTCATTGCCTTTTATATGTGCTCAATGGCTATTTATTTATGCTAATTGCTATTTCTGTTAGAATGCTCATCCAATCAAATGCTTCCTTCCAGTGGTTAAGTGTACCCCGCATTTGCGAAAGTGAAAACTAAGGCGAAATAAAAAATCAGTTAAAGCTGGTCGACCATACTTTCCGTTTCATATAATTAGACCAGGTAGAATGTGTAGCAGCATTTGGTGCGGCAAAACCATACAAGCTTGTCACCCATCAGGAAGATTCCTGATTGTACATCAACACTCGGTGGATGCCTGAGCACAATTGACGAGTAACGGTAAATATATGCTGTTTTACATGAATCGACCGCTCACCGTCGCCAAATTAGTGGTTCAACGAGTCAAGACACGAATAATCATGAGAAACCCTATGGTGCCAGTTTGGAGGCTCGACGTGTTGCGACAGGAATGGGTGATTTCGTAATCCTCCCCGGCAATCGATTTTCCCGGTGGCGTTAGATGACTCATACCTATCGCCAGTTTGGCGGCTCGACAAGTTGGACATTATTAGATCGTATTTCCATGATGACGGGGATATCGACATTGTGTCCTGTATGCCTCCTTCAATGCCGTAAAGATTTATTTCCATCTCATTGAGTTTTTTCCGTTGTACTTGTTAGTACGTGTTGTTCTTCTATGTAGCTATGGGTTTTACCTGGTGACGACATCGCTCATTAGTATGATGTCGCAACTAGAGAGCATTGACACAGCTTTGATTATGCACAATCAAGGGCCTCTCTATAAATAGAAGCCTCACAGTGATTTACAATCCACAGTTTAGGACTGCTTTCCCGACAAAAGCTTACAAAAATTTGATTTGTTTGATAACTACCGTCATCATGCACGGGTGTAGGCATCCGCCATACCACAATGGACCCTTGGTAGCGGTGTACGAAAATAATGTGGTAGGGAAGAGTAAGGAAACGTACCAGCATTTACGTGGGGGGAAAGTGGGAATCCATTTAGTGAAAACTACCAACAGTACACCTCAGTAGATATTCAAATCCCCCAACCTCACCCACCATAGGATAGCCATAGTTAGATTTGCTTGACATTTAGATTGTGTACCCAACATTGATTCTAACCCCTATCTCTTTAGCCGTGTGCTTCATGTCTTGTAGTTGCCAAACCCGAGAGAAGAATATGGTGTTTCATATTGCATACACCCATTCTGTCCATAGAATATGTTGTTGTAAATCCTTGAAAATTCAAAGACGAAAGGCGATGGCAATATACACGTGACAGCTTTATCAGGATCAAATATTAAATAGCGAAGGTAAGATGTCACACACGCACATAACTATACATATACATTAATTTTTTATTTATAAATTATAATTTTTTATTTAGCACCTTCTTACTACCCATTCGGGTTATA
Source organism: Timema shepardi (assembly GCA_902151425.1). Taxonomy (NCBI): domain Eukaryota; kingdom Metazoa; phylum Arthropoda; class Insecta; order Phasmatodea; family Timematidae; genus Timema; species Timema shepardi. The sequence goes on from CABFVX010009289.1 coordinate 13,700, forward strand.
CGCTTAAGTACTAATCACAATAATAAATTAGGAATTGGGAAGGTTGAATTTAGAGGAAGTAAAACCACACTTGCGTGGATGGAAAGTGGAAAACCATTTAATAAAAATCACCCCAGTTCACCTGACCGAGATTCGAATTTCGATCTCCCCGTCCTCGGCAGTCTGAATCCACACGAAACAAGCGCTTTAGCCAATTATGCCACCGAGGCGGGTGATTTTAACCATTGTGGCGACATATTACTTTCTGCCCAAAGAGAAAGTAAAAGGATTTAATTATTTTATAAACAATTGTTTTATTCCTTAAGCCACTTAAAAAACGACAAAAAGTTTTATTTTAAATATAATTTAATGTACTAAGCTATATTTTGATGATATAATATATAAGTTTTACATTAATTCACAAGTAATATCGAATGCAATTATGAGAGGACCTTGAATCAATATTAGATATGCCAAACAATTCAAAATATCATTAAAACAACAAATATATATTTGTATAATATAATATATATATATATATAAATTTGTAGAAATAATACACATTTATATTATTATTGCAAATAATTTCACTGTTTTAATAGCGTTTATAAATTTAACTAATTTTGGTTTAAGGTAAGATGTCAAGTTCACACACCCACATCTAACACAATCATTTATAAATGGTGACTGTTGTGACGGTATAATGATAACCAAGGAGAAAGTAAAAATAAACTAATTTTGAGAGTTGGATAGCAAAATTACACACAAGATCTAAAATATTATTTTTTATTTATCATTTGTAATTTTTGTGATGGTAGAATACAGGCCAAGTCGTAAATGCCAGGGTATTCAATTATTGGGAGGGAGTAGCAACCAACACATGACTGTAACCACCCTTTCATCGTAGAAATAATAGACGGTGAGTCACAAGAGAATTAACAGTGTATTTTATTTGACACAAATATAGTAGATGTACAGTGACAATATATAAAAATAATAACTTAAGTTATGACGAACAATGTCTAAGACATCGGACATCAATATGTATCATGTAACATCGTTAGATAAGCGAGTCGACTAGAAATATTAGAATCAGAGACTCATTACAAAATATAATGTCTCAATAATGGACTCAACTGTCCTAATTAGAAATTACAATATTAATATGAATATTTTTTTATAAAAACTCGACTGGTATGACCAAGTTACAAACATTATAATAACTCAGCATGATATTTCATTAAAGGTAATAGGCAAAATTGACAAGAATGTTTATACCAGAAACATTATTATTACTATATAACTTCATATTACATTAAAGGTAAAATCGACCAAAATGTTTATGCCAGAAACATCATTACTATTCAAAATAATATTCCACTAACCCAAATGTTTAAACCAAACACTCGTTATCGAACGTAATTTACCATAAATACGAGAATTGGCCAAAATGTCAAAAGTCAGAAAACTTGATATTAAACGTAACATTTCATTAACACCAATGTGACTATTATGCTTAGAGTGGAAGACTTCAATACTAAGCAACGACAAATTAAAACTGTCTTAAAATGATCAGTGTGCGCACGGAAGAGTACATTAACATTGAATAAAGCTCCCCATCAATAAATAAATTAAATAGTATGTTCAAAGCAAAACATAATAGGTGAATAAGGATAATCAACCAACATATAGAGTTTAAGGACCCAAATATATCAATATTCGGCAAGGACACTACGCTACATATGAATACAGATATTTATTTTGACTAGAGCGTTCAAAGACAAATACATAAATGTCAAACTTTCTCGTCACTTATGGTGACAACATCCAGGCATTTACACAAAGAAAATAACTTAAACTACAAAAAGCTTTACCCACTACATAAGGCAAAAAGAACAAAGTTAGGTGTAATTGCCCTGATTAACTAATAATCCCGAAAAGTCAGAAATAACTATACAAAATTGAGGCGGTCAGTATCCCAAATAACCTTTTAATGTAATACGCCAATAATCAAGTGATTTAACCGACTCATGGAAAGCAGAATTGAACGCAACGTTCAATAAGTCCAGGTGTTTATTCCAGTGGGAGTGGTTATGGTGGTGGAAGATAGTCAACGCTACGTTCAAATTACGATTGAAACGTTCTACGTGGTTCATGGATGGGTTATAAGGACTGGTTGTCACGTGCCTGATACCCCAAGTAAAGCACATGTCCTAGAATGCTTTAGACTTAAAACATGGCCCATTATCACTTACAATAACCCTAGAGGTGCCTAGCAGAGCCCAAACCTGCCTAGACAGGGCGTTCAGCATCGTCGATGCCTTCATGTTCCTAAGAGGAATCAGTATAACGACTTTAGAAAACGCATCCATGGCAATTAAGATCGCGGTGCTACCTAGGGAAGAGCGTGTGAGAGGCCTGACGTAGTCAACAATAACCTTTTCCTAGGTACGCGTGGCAATATCGGCAGAATATAGTCCGTTCTTAGAGTTCTGGGAGGGTTTGGCCCTTTGACACGCCTCGCACCTTCGCACTCAATCCCTAAAGTCCCTAGATAATTTTGGCCAGAAGAACTCTTTAGAAACTTTAGGTGGTCTTGAGTATACCACAGTGCCCACCAAACACAGAGCCCAAAAAATATGTGAGGAGCCTGGGCCTACGCTTTTCGGAAATGTAATACCTGGTTTCCCCTTTAATATTGGCGACCAAGAGGCCTTTACGGGTGCAGTAGTTCCCTACGACCTTTACAGCTCTGATCCTCTCGACTACCCGCCTTCAAAAGTCGTCCTCAGACTGGTGAGTACCAATCGAGATAAAGGATTTGGGGATGGTATGAATGACACACAGGGGGTCGGCTTCTAGGTGCTCCCCAACAGGAACACGATCCTCAGACATACGAGACAACGCACCCGCTACCACATTCATTTTCCCAACGTTATGATGGGTTGCAAAATTATACCTGGAGAGCCTCCAAATCCAGCACCCTATCTTGCCTAATTGTTTGGGGTGATTCCATATCCAGGTCAGCACCATATTATCAGTGAACAGGTCAAGCTTCTCAAGTTCAAGGTATTCGATACAACGGTGGTTTGGGGAGGTAAGGAAGCAAATAAATCTTGTGTAATAAGTTGTCTATTTCTAAACTAGTGGTTATAGTATTTTTACTTGTAGATGGTACCTTTTATACAAATTTAGAATATGTTCTTTAAAAGATAGTTTCAGTAGTTAAAGAGTGGAAAACTTACATATTAGGTTATCAATCGCGTAAGTTCATCCCAAACATCAGGCATGACGCTGACCGCGTTTCCATTGACAGAGACAGGGCAAGGTGGGTTGAATCCTGCTGCCGGGGGAAGAGCATCGACCGCTTCATATGAGGTGGTCCGGTATAGAGCCCACCACCACCTCGCTGCCTTATGGAGCTGGTGCCTGCACACAAACAGGAAAATATACGGTGTACGCTAACTCGTGTAGCCGCCCCCAATCGCTAGTTACAAGGAGCGGAGGTGTGTGTGGCTCTGAATCAAGCCACTGACGCTCTTAAGGGTCCGCTCCTAGTCCGTCGTACAGCCCCTTTGGGTCCCAGCAATCGGCAATTAAATAAATACACATTTATTACTGTTGAAAAAACTTTCCAGTCACTCTAAAATCTATAGCAGAACACTTATTGTCCATGGAGCAGTTGTTATCCGCGAGGCATATTCCGTCCTCTGTAAATAATCCCAACGGGTCAGGTCTATTGGGGACGGCTGGTTGAACGATACTGGTTGGTGCCAGGGGTGCGTCTTCTTGACATAGCAAAGGAAGAAATACCATTGAACAACAAAGACTTAGAAAGCAAAACAGTTACCATTAAAGTATACAAAACGGTTTAAAACATACCTGCATTTATCCAATTTTCTGGTGCGTCAAAACTCATTTTGGTGTTTATCCAACCCAATTATGAATTTTAATGAACGAATGTAATGATTTAAAGGTCTATTTATAATCGCTTCAGTGGGGTAGGCTGCATGTAAAGGTGTAAGCTTCTTATTGGTCAATAATTTTGTTTCCTCATCGGTGATTGGCCGATTCTTGTAAAACAGCAGGTATTTACATTTACGCGTCAGTCTTGTGTGGATGTATTCCCCCTCACCCTGGTGGCTAAGGGGCACAATATACCGGGAAGCATGTAAAGGTTTAAGCCTCTAATTGGTCAATAATTTGGTATCGTCAGTGAATGGCTGGATTTTGTAAAACAGCATGGATTCACTGTTATGCGTTATTCATGTTCAAGTATCCGCCGGGTGTGGATGTGTTCCCCCTCCTCTGGTAGACAGGATATCTATAATTGTACATGCCGACCGTAGAAATACAATAACCAGTTTTAATAAGGCTTGCTTGAAAAAAATCGTTCCCTGAATGAGCGTTAGAAACCACATCTGAATCGTGGCCTTAAGAGGTCGTTCCAAAAGCGATTGTACCAAAGAGGGTGGTGACCCCCATACCCAATGTGTCAACGGACTTTCCGTTGAGTAATTGGGACAAAAGTAGACACTCTTAAGTCAGGGTTGGGGGTTAATTACTCTTCAATAGGGTCATTGCTATCTGCTTTCAACATTTATGACTAAAATAAGTAAGCTTAGTCACACTGAAGGTAAACAGCTTTTCATTTGGGTTCAATGATACCCTCGAAAAGTGCTAGTCGGTAACGACACATTTTAGCCCTTAGGGGTATATGACACACATAGCTCAAGAGGAGGGGTAGAAGTAGGGGAAAGAGGGGGAAAATGAAAGGCCCGGTGGCCGAACGAGGTAGAACTGTAACCTAGTTCATTATCTGCGATGAGACAGACAGAGGAGGATGTAAAAGGGAGATACTCCTGCGCGACGCCTAAGACTATACGCCCCCCCACCAATACATTTTAAAAACTCTCACACAAAATCCTCCCCCGGGATATACTGATACAATCAAATGGTACACACATTTAAAAATAAATGTGACAGGAATGAACAAGTTTGGACATGAATAAAACCCATACAAACCACCCCAATGACTCACCACAGCACCCCAATAACACCCACACCTCCCCACCCCAACCCAGATAAAAATCACGATTAGTTATGATAATATGGTCTAAAACGAGATAAAGAATCTGTACTGTTAGGGCCAGACCTCTACTCTTAGGTTCCTTGCACACATCACGGTTTTTCCCCGTGGCCATACATGGTCCGGCACAGCGTAGGCTACGGCATGTTGCCGTGGCACACACGGCGTGGTAGTGGCACGACAAGATTCCAAGTCACCAAATGGCATCAGTTAACTCCGGTTAATACGATGGATTGCAGAAGACAATTACTTTGTTTGTATAAGTAGTTAGAGCGGTGACCTGTTCCACCCCCCCCAGGCTATCACTACTTTCCACATCCCCTTCCCCTGTACTTTCAGGTCATTTTGAGGTACCGTTATTCCTGTGCTATAAAT